>LIEC01009501.1:0-13622 GCA_001925005.1 Drosera capensis | reverse complement strand
GCTACACGGGATGAATAAACATAATATAATTAAAATAATATTTATATTAAAATAATATATATATATATATATATATATATATTATTGTATATAAACTTGATAATTTATTTTTTTATAAATTGATTTAAGTATTACGATTTGCCTACGTTGTTTATATTAATCTTCAATATCGATTATTAGATTTTATTAAAGGATAGAGATAAAAAAAATTTAGTGACAAACACGACTTATAAAATAAAAGAAAAAATTCGTCCGTTTGTATTAATGTATGAGAAAAAAATATTATCGTATTGTGAAATAAAGTTAATAAAATATCTTGATAGATAAGATTATTTATAATTATTTAATGATGATTCCATATAGAACTATAAAGTTCTAAGAATTTTTTTTATATTTGTTTGTAAAATATTTCATATATATGATGACTATATATTTTTCATTTGATGTAAATATTTTAGGTTAGATTTGAGATATTAAAATTTATATTTAATTGGGATGATGATGAGATTATACATATGATTATTCAAATTTTTTTAACTTTTGATCAGGTTAAATTTAATATCGATCGTTCAATTCATAATCAAAGGTTAAAAATTAATTGGATAAGATCCTCTCAATTTAAATAAAATAAAATTATTTGATTATCCATTAAAATTTTTAAATGACAATAATATCCCGTAATAACATTTGCCATCGAAATAATTTGACACGCGTGCTATATATATTAGATTAGATTAGTTTTGATTGATTATGATATATGTTCGATTATATTTTTTGTAATTGGCTTTAATTTATTATACTATTTGTCGTTTGTCGCGATTTCTTATGATTTATCGCGTTTAAAAATGATTGAATAATATGATATATATTAAATTAGATTACATTACAATCATAAACAAAACCATAACTCTAATTGTCGTCAATATTTATAGCCGTAACACTAAGCACTATTGCCATTGACATTTGTCGCTCAGGACCATCATCGCCAACCTCGATACACTATTTGTGTTCAATGTCTTGATTATATTAATAAAAACAAGTTGTTTTTATTCGGTATTTGTAATTATGTTGCAAAATTATACCCAAAAAACCAACCACCATTATCCCATTCTGCCTATGTCAGGACTACCATTGCCGCTATCATCAGTGATGGACGTATAATTTAGTCATATACGTGATTAAGGTAACACAAGACACAATAGGTTAAAACAGTGCGTCCGAAACATTAAGGTCACTTTGTCGTCATCAAGAACATCATCCTTTCCTGCCCAAACGATGACTCTCTCGTCGACCACCTCTTATGCTCCCTCCGCCTCCAGCTTTCTCTTTGTGTACCATCCCACTCCACTCCTCGTACTCTCACCCTCATCATCTCGCCTCCGCCGCTACAACCCTTGATGTAGGTTCATAGTCGACGGGAATCGAAAGACTATGGGAAGGAGAGTTTGATGTGGTTAGGATTTGGGGTTAGGTAGGGTGGTGGTAATCATGGTGATGTAGGGATTTGGAGGGTGGGGATTTTGAAGGAAGGAAAGGGAGACTGGCGGGGTGAAATGGGAAGGCAGTAACATCCATAGAATTCAATTTTTAGGGATTTTATTAGTCAGGTTCTTGATTTAATTATACAGATAGATTAAAGGATAATGCGAAAAAGAATGTGATTTAATTTTATTAAACCACAAAATTTGATAAATAAATTAAATGACTATTGCTGATTGATAATTAAGAAAGAAAAAAAAACGATTTATAGGTAATTTATACTTATTTTTTCCTTCTAAAAAATAAAAGTCGAAATAACAAAAGTTAGAAAAAATGTAAAAGAAAAAATGAAAGTCAATACAGTTTTTTTTTATAAAAAGATAACCCGTTTTTAGAAAAAGGTTGCAAACAAATTAAAACATCATAAAATGACGAAATGATACAAAAATTATAAAACGAAAAAAATAAAACCCGATACAGACCCTATGAATGTATTTGTTTTGAGAATTACATAGATGATTTGGAACTTTTTTTTTCTTGAATAAAAAAATAATTGGAATTATTAATCCTTTTTACTAATATCTTATTATTTCATGTTTGTTTTGATTTTCAAAGTCTATGTAATGAGTGACTAATTATTCATCCTAATTAACTTAATCTATATGATGGGACTAATCAATGAGGGGGAGAGCTGTCGCCATTAGTTGTGGGATTTACAATCCAATTATATTAATCAATTTAAATTGAAAATAATCTAATCTAATCTAATCTCATATTGTGTTTGTTTGCGTGACATGTATAGACACTACACTTGCTTAGATACCCCCATCTTGAATAATTATTAGTCTAGTTTTGTCACAAACAAACACTAAGATAAAAAATTAACATAGACTAATAATCCCACTTACTCTCATAGTTGCGCGATATGATGCATATTCTGATTCGCAAACGCACTCTAGGTTTGGGCATAGTTGCCAGATATTATGGATATTCCGACTTGCTGCAGTGGCCGTGTGATCCCTGACCGTTGTCGTCGCCATTTAGAGTATCGACTTACACCATGTACATTTCGTCCTCCTTATATTGGGTTGTTGGTAGCTCAGTGATGAACAACTCCTTCCAACAACATGGTCAGGATAGGACATAAGGAAACAAGGTATTATTGCGTATGTCTTGCTCTCCTCACACCCTAAATTATTTGGCATGATTATGTGGGTCTATTATCTGCTCTGTTAGCAATAATCTTGACAAGGAAAAAAAAACAACAAACACGTTTCTACAGTAACACCGGTCACTGTTCATCTCTATCGGTCAAAAACGTTTTTTCTTGCACAAACACGTTTTTGTGTTTGTTATGCAAAACATGCTTGATTCATTCCCTATAAATAGCTTAGGATTCTAAGCTTAATAAGTATCTCGGAGACAAAAACAATAATACGAAATGCAGAAAACGGAAAAGTTTTTCTCACAAATTATTTGTCTTAATATACCACATCACGATCCTAAACCAACATTTGGTATCAGAGTAAGGTTGGTGGTGTGTACCTACCCGGTCGAGGAGATATCGGCCAAGGTTGCAGCCGATGAGGTAGGCGCAGCCAAATCCCGTCATCCAGACGTCGCCACAATGGCCCGAACCTACAGCTCAAAAAACAGGCCATCCACGCGGCTCAGATCCAGCCGACTTCGACCACCCACGCGGTCCAGATCTAGCTGCCTTGAATCCACCCGACGCCACATATTTACCGTAGCCACCACATCGACGCAGCCACGGCCAGCAGAGCTCTGGCGGTCGTCACCACCGTCGCTGGTCGCCACCTCCATCGATTCCCACCTCAATCCCAGATCTGAAAAGATCAATGACCTCCATCCTTGCCTCCCTTTCGAAGCCGCGTCGTTGTTGTCAGAGGAGACATCCCAGCCAACGGGAGTCACAATGAACCAGGGAGGAAGAAGAGATTGAGAGGAAGAAGGAGAAGGAGGTAGATTAAATCGGAATGATTTAAAGGAAAAAGCGAGTAGGGGTGAATTTTTTTTTTTAAGGAAACAAAAGAGTAGGGTGGTTAGGCGTGTAGAAAAAAGAAGGGAGAAACAATGTGGTACGGGAAGTGGGAAAAGTGGGGCCCAGTTGGTAAGAGATAAAAAGAAAAATTTGTTTGGTAAAAAAAGTGTGAATTTTTTTGTGTGTACACTTAAAAAAAAATTTATTGTGTACGGGTAAAACAAAAGAAAAATGGTTTGTGTTTTTTTTTTAAAAATCCAAACAATATCGATTGTTGCTCAACAGATGTCAACGGGGAGCGGCGGAATGCCGTTCAATTTTTTCATGCTGAACTGTTCAAATTATACGATATGAGCTATAAAAATGAAGGCGATCCTAGATACCCAAGATGTATGGGAGATGATCGAAGCAGTAAAGAAAGAGGAGGTTAGTCCAAGAAATGACAAGAAGGCGCGTGCGTACATCCTCGAGTCAATCCCCGAAGATATTCTTCTTCAGATTGCGAGGAAGAAGACGACAAAGTAAATTTGGGAGAGCCTCAAGACAAGATATCTAGGTACTGATCTAGTAAAGAAGACTCGGTTGCAGATATTGATAAGTGAATTTGATGATCTGCGAATTAAGAAACCGAAGTCCATTGACGAGTTCGTCTGAAAACTCAACGACATGTCTAGTAGCTTTTTCAGTCTAGGTGCAAATCTTGACGATGCTACACTGATCAAGAAACTACTCGGCTGTGTACTAGACAGATACTTCACAGTCGTTGTCGGGTTAGAACAATTTTACAATCTTGAGACGATGCCGTTCGAAGAAGCCATATGGACATTAAAGGCGGTCGAGAAGAGAGCTCGACTCCGCGAGAACATTGGGAGTCAGCTCATGTTCACTCAAACCGAGCGGAAATCACCCTAGAGGAACAAGACTGGAGAAGGTTCGTCATCTGGTCAGGAATAAGGGTCCGGTACCTCATACCAAGGGAGAGACGAGTGGCGTGAACGAGGTCGCGGAAGGAGCGATCGAAACGACAATTATACAGCGCGTCAGGAAGGTGCGAAAGGCACCGGTAATAGAAATCGTGATAAAAGCCACATTAAATATTTCAACTGCGAGAAGATGGGATACTATGCTTCGGAATGCCGTTGTAAGCTACGGAACGACGAGAGGCAATATACAGACGCTACCCGAGACAAACCAGCGTTATTGTTTTTCAAGTCTCAGGAGGAGACATGAGTCTAACAACAAGACGCCATACAGCTCAGAGAGGAAAGGGTGGTGAAGGTGTTTCACCATAGCAAGAAGAAGACAACAAATAAGGATACCTGGTACCTAGATAATGGTGCTAACAATCATATGACGGGACGGCGAGAAATATTCCAAGAACTAGATGAAAAGATCACCGAGGAGGTGAGGCTTGGCGATGACAATGTCGTTCAAGTCATGGGAAAAGGAACGGTCGTGTTCCAATGCAAGAATGAAGATGAGTATAACCTCCAGGAGGTATACTGCATTCTTAAATTTTGCACTAATATCATCAGTTTTGGACAGATGACAGAGAATGGGAGCGAGGTGAATATGATGGGAGATGTCATGAAGGTGTATGACATCAAATCGTCTTTACAAGATAAGTTTGGAGTTAGTCAAACCAATCTGTCTCCTACCAAGTTTCGAAGAACCGAAAGGTGTGACAAGCGTAGCAAAAGCAGAGATAGTCGCTGGTGCAGGTCGTTCTCCACCTATGACAGGAAAGACAAGTCTATCTACCTCGACAGTACACGTATCATTACAAACTCCGGTTCCCCCGACACCAACAGCGGTGAATTTCGACGACGACGATGGTAAGATCGTCGACGAGCAAGGACGCTCAGACAGCGCAGAGGTAATGATAGCCGTCACATCGAATCGAGCATTATTCTCGATCCACAAGATAATACATTTGGAACGCAAGAAGCCTGGTGGTCAGGAAAAGGAAAAATAGGTCAATGTTAAAGATGACATCTCCTGCAATAGGAATGAGGTTAAAAACCTCATTAAGAGCAAGGGATCTAGCGGCGATAAGAAGAAATCCGAGGGCAAATCAGAGAAGAAGTTCCATGAGAAAATGAGCCTCGTGATTTGGAGGCATGTCAAGATTAGGGGGAGTATGTTAGCTATAATCTTGACAAGGAAAAAAGCAAGAAAGACCGGCCACTGTTCATCTCTATCGGCAAAAAATGTTCATTTCTTGTACAAAAATGTTTTGTGTTTGTTAGAAAAAACATGTTTGATTCATTCCTTATAAATAGCTTAGGATTGTAAGTTTAATAAGTATCTCGGAGACAAAGATAATAATATAAAATACAAAAAACGGAAAGGTTTTTTCCACAAATTATTTATCTCAACACACCACATCACGATCCTAAACCAACATGCTCGACTTATTCTAAGATTAAGATGCCAGCGACGTGCCTCACCTGCTGTACAGTCACTTGCACAGCTTGTGTGGTAACTGGAAAGTGGCCTAGTGATGTATTTGGTCCATCGTTGACTCCTCCATCATGTGCGGTGAAAGAAATGAACTCTCTCATGCCGTTGCATTCTTAATTTATTTGGTGAAACTGAACATTAGGTTGATCTTGAATACTTGGTTTAATTGATGTTAATATCTTCAGTTAGTAAGTTTTGTAGTTTCTCCATTTTCACAGGGTATCCAATGGAAGAAAGAAAAATCTGTGGATTCCGCCGGTGCTGCAGGATCATGATGAGAGGATTATCTTGTTAACTTTGTGATTCATGCAAGTCCTTTGCTAGTTCTCTTTATATTGTTTTAGATGTGATCATTTTAGGGTTTAGTGTCAACATTAAATTTGTTCATGTCTCTTGAAAAATGTTTCGGGGTGCAGCATGATTGAACAAAGTAGCAAGCACTAGAAGATGTAGATAAGTTTAGTTGTCTTTAGTAGTAACCAGAAATGGTATTTGTACAGCCATTCACATGAATCCTGTACCTCATCGTGGTCAAGATTTAGGATAAGGCAGTCCTGTTCCTAATACGCTTCGAAGGACATTGAGTGGAAATTTTTTTTTCTGGACTAGCTAAGGCTAGTAGTCGCTGCACTTCATATATGTGCTAGATAAAAAATTCATAGCCAGAAACATCTATTTCATGTAGAACTAAGATCTTAAAAGAACTCAAATATGTGTCGACAGTTAAGATTATACACACTGCGAGTTCAACCCTTTCCACAAAAATTACAATTTTGAATGTTCAAATGGGTGGGAGTACCATTAAATCAGCAATGAGTCGAAACTTTGAACATCTGATGAACAAGCATCCCACCAGAAGAACCTCGAACTAGAATGATCTTGAGCAATATTTACAACAAAGCATGGTGAAATGGTGTAGCGACCAAAAATGTCCGAAAAGCTGATAGACTAAAAAAATACCTTTTGTTTTTCTATATTTGGAACACAAGTTCTTGATTGACGGTTAAAAACTAACAGCTCTGTCTTCTCATATCTAATCTATAATTAGTAAATAAACCATGACCTTTCCTGGAATTATCAATTGTTAGTAGCTTTTGGTAGTTGCAAAAACTAAAACATTCTGTGTTTTTTCCCTCCATGTATTCGTGTTTGTTGTTCCCTCCATCTTTGACATTCCCTTGAAAAAAAAGAAAAACTTTTTTCCTGATAAGATCTCTCGATAAGGAATGTCCTCTTCCAAGTAAAACGGTTCCTTTTGGTCTAATTTTTTTTGTTGGGTTCGGTGTTAGTGTAGATTGAATCAATAGCTGTCGTTTGAGATAGTTTATGAAACTCAACGAGTGATTCGACCTTGTTCAAGGTAGGTTTCCGAGTGTGATCTCCATTTATCTGTTTTTTTTCCCTCGATCATGATTATGGCTTGAAAATTCTATGATGTGTTCGAATCGGAATGTATTGATATCAAATTGTTAGATACATCGATTTATATGTAACTATGATTTATGCAGATTATTCCGCTTTAGATATTGGAAAACCTTACAGAGGAAGGGGAAAATTCTATGCTAATACCTAAAATGGGTATTGATATGAGGAACAATTTCAACGAGAAGCTAACAAACTGTCATATTTTTGCAAACCTGTCATAATATGTAGTCTGAACTCATTTTCCTTTTGGCCACGTTGATATTAATTTTATAGTTTGTTTTCTCATTTTCTCTTTTTCCCGAATCGTTTTGCAGAAACAAGAGAAAATGATGAGGGTCATAGCGCTTCTGCTATTGTCATCCCTGCTCATCTGCTCCGCTGTAGCCCAGAATCCTGTGACATCTCAAAAAAAGAGATGGCTGACACTATCAGGTAAAAATACATCATTTATCGTTTTGAATTTTTTTTCCTCGTGATGTCGGAACCATAAATAGCCGTGAATGTATGCAGGCGAGCAGCCTATGGTGATAGCTCGGGGAGGGTTTTCGGGGCTTTTCCCTGATTCAAGCGAATCTGCATTCAAGGTAGCATTGCCCTTGGGAATCAAGGATACTATTCTCTATTGCGATATGCAGTTAACCAAGGACCTAGTAGCCTTCTGTCAAACGGAACTTCGACTCGAGAACTCTACAACGATAGCAGCTGTGTATCCCAAGGGGCAAAAAACTTCCGTCGTGAATGGGAAGCCAATGCAAGGATGGTTCGCTGTGGATTTTACTGCTGATCAGCTGTTGAACAATGTTGCATGTAAGCAAGAGTTTGGTCTTCTCCTAGGGGTTCATGTAATTGTGTCTATGATCATGGGTTAATTTATACAAGGTAGCCTAGTCTAAGTTAAAATCCTTGCCCTGTTACTATAAATTGCTATTCTTTGTCATTAACCAGCGAAACACATGCATGGCTCTCAGTGGACATAATACATGTATACCTCTGCGTTAGAGTAGCGAACTGATTGACAAATCCGATTTCAATATATCATTGCATCTATTAGGATTGGAACCTAAACTATCAACGTGATGGTCAATATCTAATTAACTTGCCTGACATCAAGACATGAAACCAGCTGCTTTTATTCATCGCAAAGTGACATGATTCTTGTGATTTGTGTTGAAATGACAGTGACACAGAATATACTGACTAGGCCAAGTATTTTCGATGAAATGTTTCCACCATTTACCATTGATGACCTCAGCGCCATACCCGTGCCTATTTGGATAAATGTTCAGGTCAATGTTTCTGCATCTCTCTCCCTGTTTAGCAGATTCAATTCACCATTTGGATTACTCATTCATGTCTTTTTTTTTTCCGCAGTATGACACATTCTTCAACCAACATAAACTTAGTGCAGTTAAGTACATCAGTCAGATGCACACCAAGACGTTATTTTATGTTTCATCTCCTGAGATCGGATTCTTGAAGAATGTCGCATCACTGGTGGATCAAAATACTGTAAGGCTCGTTCTCAAGTTCCTAGAGCCTGAAACCGTCGAGCCAACGGCCAAGCAAACCTATGGCACGATACTCAAGAATCTTGCCTTGGTCAAGCAATATGCTCGAGGCATTCTTGTCCCAAAGGACTATATATGGCCTGTAGGCAAGGGTATGTACTTGCAACCGGCGACTACCCTTGTTGCTGATGCCCACAAAGCAGGGCTTGAGATATATGCCTACGGATTTGCCAGTGACTTCCCAGCGAGCTATAACTACAGCTATGACCCAGCAGCTGAGTACCTCCAGTTCATCGACAATGCTGAGTTTTCAGTTGATGGAGTGATGACAGACTTCCCCAACACTGCATCAGAAGCCATTGGTAAGACAACATAAAAGAAGTTGCTGATGGAAGAAGTTAATACGCTGATCAGATACTAACAGTGTGAATGTTCTTGCTTTGCAGCTTGCCTAGCACATCACCAGACATCTCCTAGGCAGAAAACAGGTAAATTCAATGCCTTGCATTACTTTTGTTGAATAAGATGGGTGGGGTTGATCTGCCGCTTCAATTCTTATATTAATAGTGTCTTGGTGACTTGCTCAAAGCGTGAGTGAAACCGTCTTTCGCTTTCTAGTGTAAGGTTGTGCATAAAATTTCACCGAATAGTTCTGCTGTAAGCTGGAGACAAGACTCTCACATTGGTTCTAATCTGTCACCTTTTCTCATTTTCTTAAGAAATAATTGTGTGTTAAGAGTAATCTTGATGTCTTGGCAGGCCAAGCTTTGATCATAACGCATAATGGTGCAAGTGGAGACTATGCTCCTTGCACCGATCTTGCGTATGAGAAGGCGATCCATGATGGTGCTGACATCATCGATTGCTCGGTTCAATTAACGAAAGATGGAGTTCTCTTCTGCTCAGATTCGGCTGACCTTTCAAAATCTACCAATCCACTTGTAATGTTCATGTCTCTATCTACTGTGATCCCCGAAATCCAAGCCCAAAACGGCATTTTCTCATTTGATCTCACATGGAGCCAGATTCAAACACTAAAGCGTAAGCCCATTATATAGCTCACATGAGAAACTTTATCTCGAGAAAAAAGCAGTTGGTGATCTCTGATCCTTGAATTTGCCACTTTGCAGCACAATTGGTGAGCCCTCTTCAAAATGGCCTACCAAGGAATCCAGCTTACAAGGATAAGGGTACACTGTTGACATTGGCGGAATTTCTCTACCTTGCTAAGGTTAAGACGGTTTCAGGTGTTCTGATCGACATACAGGTATAATCCTTTTATCATGCATTGATCCATAATCCTCGCACCCCGGTTGCTTCGCACTGTAGTTTGGTGGGGAGTTTAACCTGATAGCATACATACACATGATAAACCAAGCAGGACTATCCATAGATCGTCCGCCGATATTATTTCAACCCAACATTCATAGAGTAATGGGGAACCGACTGCTGCTATTCTTCATATGCTCATTGAGATAACTCTACTACATGGACAAACCCGTAATGTCCATGCTCAAGATAAACTCGCTTACAGCTGACTATCTATAATGTGATGAGTACTGTTTTAGCAATCCACCCTTGCAATTTTAACTTCTAAACTGGGCAACATAATATGCTATTCATGGCAAGGAATGAGTACTGGTCGGCTTCCTTTTCTTCCTTTTGAGCTGATGAATCTCCAACTGCTGCTCGTTTTTTTTTTCCTCAGAATGCTGCATACCTTGCTGGAAAGAAGAATCTCGACATAACAGCTTCTGTGAGAGCCGCTTTGAGCAATGCAACATTTGACAAGCAATCAACTCAGCAAGTACTGATCCAATCCGACGATACCTCAGTCCTTGCTAAGTTCAAAGATATTCCAACTTACAAGAGAGTATTGTTCATTGAAGAGATTATAGGAGACGCACCCAAGCAACCAGTTCAAGAGATCAAAAAGCATGCTGATGCAGTCACAGTGTTCAGATCCTCGCTGATGCCGAGCAATGCTGCTGGCTTTACTACAGTTTCCACCAAAGTTGTGGATGAGATGCATGCTGCAAACATCTCAGTCTATGTCTCGACTTTATACAACGAATATATTGCCCTTGGATTCGACTACTTTGCTGATCCATTGGTGGAGATCGCCACCTTTGTCAAGGGACTTCATGTTGATGGCGTCGTGACAGAGTACCCTTTGACTGCAAGTAGATATATGAGTAAGTTCAATTACCATGTATGCTTAAGCAAATACAGAACTTTTTCTTTGATGATAGTAATGACGTGCTCTCCAACACAATGCTGCAGGAAGTCCATGCTCTGATCCTTCATCCAAGCCCCGGACAGACGAGTTCCAAGTAACGTTCCTGCCAGTCGAACCTGGTGCAGTGTATTCGATTGCATCAGATGATGCACGCTCACCCGCAGCAGCACCGGCACCCTCTCTTGAGGTCTCGGACGTAGTTGATCCACCATTACCAGAAGTTAGCAATGCTCCTCCACAGGGTGCTCCCGCACCTAGCCAGAAGAAATCCAGTAGCACGGCTAATGCGGCAAGCTTAGGGCTCGTAATACTGGCAAGTCTCGTACTAGGTGTACTCACAATACAATGCTGATGTCCTTCTTAAGGATTTGGGATTTGTCGCGAGATTGTGAGATCACGACTATTCAAGGTCGGGGTAGATAGTTATATCTCAAGATAGCATGACCATCGAGGCTCAAAATTGCACAAACTCAGTGGCTGATGGTTCTATGAGTTTGTTAGATTTGCAGCAAAACTCTGTAAAAAGCCTGACTTGGCCATCGACATCTTGCATTTCGTGTATGGTATAGTAAAATGTGATTATTGTGTTAAACAGGATTTGTATCATCCTTACTATACAGTTCAAATGATTGAGTTGTAAGTTTGATATAAAGAGATTGGTGACTAAAACCCTTTTCTGATTTTCGTTTTATTGCTGATTGAGGTGCATTGATACATTGAATTGCTAATCTATTTATAGGGCTAAATCAACGAATTATAAAACACATTTTTTGTCAAAAAAACGTGGATGTTCAATGGTGGCCGGTGGAAAAAAAACGTGTTCTTCATTTTGGTCAAGATTAGTGGCCAGCATGGGTTTCGGATAGATTAATGGAAGTACCCTTGTCGCTTCACAAGAGATGAAATCAGGAACGAAAAATAAAGCAGCGATGAAAACATCATGGGAGCTTAAGTTAAATGGTAAGAGAAGCATATAATGCGCAAAGCACAAATCTCTGCAGTAATAGAACAAGCGTAGATTTCTGCCAAATTACAATATTGAGCATAGTTCAACATGATTCTAAGTTTGGATAAGAAGAACTACCAATCCTATAGCAAGGCTCACTTGATCAACTCTATGTCAACAGTGATTCTAATTGGAAACTCAATGTCAGATACACAAGAATAGCATCCATTAAACCGAGTCCACAGACAAAATTCCAAGAACTTTGGAAATAAAATTACTTCATCAGCGACAGCATCCACCGGAAACCCGAACCATGGCAAAACTCGTCCCTCTCCATGTTTACACACCCGGCAAAACCAAACCAGTGCTGGTTAGCAATAACTAGAAGCCCAGTCAGGGTGGGTCCAACGGAGAATTAACAATAAGCAAGTCAGGGTGCAACTTGGAAGGCTCAGACATGAAAACAAGCTACAAGAAGAAGAGGCAAGGATTATCCCAGTGCTGGTTAGCAATAACTAGAAGCCCAGTAATCAACATCATATCTTCCTCCTCCTCCTCTCCTTCACCACGTGAAAGTTGGGATATCAACAGAGAATAAGAAATCTCGAGGGCCTTCTAGTGTTGCCATCCCAAATCACTGCTATTATCCTTCCTCTTAGTGTCTTGCTATGCCAACAAATGAATTCTTCATATATAGCCTCTTTTCGTTTTTCGTCAAAGCATATTGTCTTCCCATCTACTAAAATTGAACGATACAGAGAAGATTAGCATGGCTTGTTCAATGACAAGGTGAGCACCGAAGAGAATAGAGGCTCAGATTGGGATACATCCAGGTAAGGGCAAAAGGAATAGAACAGCAATGGCTAGCAAAAGCGAACAGTAGTCACACTGAAACAGGATACCCTGATTATCAGAGGACCCTCAAATTCACTCTGCAAAGGCATAACAGCACTTGCAACAGTTTCCCTATCATGTTCCCTATCCCTAAATATAGGGAATTTGCACAAAAACGATCCACCAAGCAGATTCCTTATCCCTATCCCTAGCATTTACAATCGTACAAATGATCTAACAATTGTAAACCCTCAACCTACATACCTGAATGTAGAAGAAGTAAATTCATCTTTGCCTCCTAAGCATTTACATCAATTGCTTTGCTACTGCTGTAACGCAGGACAGAAGCTGGAATCCACTAGAGGTTCCAGAATAAAAGACCAAGCGCAACCGTTCCCATTCTTAGGGCCTGTTTGGTTCTGATTCTGTTTCATGTTGTTGTTTGCTCCCAAAGTATTGGAATCATTGGCTCCGATTGAGGAGTTTCATGTTGGAAGGCTCAGATCAAGCAATAATCAAGCTGTGGGAAAGGGAGCAAGTAGCACCAATGGCAAACAGTGGCCTTTTGAAAATTTAGAAACTCTAATATCCACAAGATCCTCAAGTACAGACATGCCAAAGGCACTGCTTCTATACCCCCTCTCTACCAACAAGCAACATCAAGTTGCCTCAAAATATGAATGGAATCATCACAGCCTAAAACAAACACACAACCCCAACCCGCCC
>LIEC01009499.1:0-100002 GCA_001925005.1 Drosera capensis | reverse complement strand
AACTGGTTGCGAGCAACCGAATCACCAACAAACACCAATCTTTTGCCAGTCAGAACTCTAAGAAACTTGCGAGCATCGAATCTCGCGAGTTGGCATCCATTTGGTTTCCATCTCCAGAAGAGGAAATCCCTATCCTTCCTCCCGTGCTTCAAACAATTTTTTGAGTCCGGTATTGTCTGGCAGCTGGAGCTTGTATACAAGGAAGCATTACGGTCTGGTATCCACCTGCCCTTGGACATGTCACAGTCCTTGGAAGTACTTGCAACTGAAACATCGCAACGAACATAAGATGATTAGAAAACAAGTTGCTGTCACATAATTAAGACTAAACCTGGAACGAAAGTCCCCTGATTGAAACATTTCTACTAGTCTTTAGAAGATTGAAATTCTGAGTTAGGTTTGTCATAAAACAAAACACTAGACAATAAACACCATAGGGGTTGATTTAAAATCAGTCAACATGACTGCGACAAACTAAATCTTAACTCACGTGCACTGCATCTTTAATAGTGTGAATCGCACCTTACAACTTTGAAAAAAATATCCAATTCACAACGATCAAATGCCAGTCATGTTGGTTGTATCAAAATCAGCCCTTTTTTGTCCTCCTAGTAAATATTACTAACATCTGAATTGTTATCCAAGCCTAGGGGTTTTCAAATCATTGCAAGGAGCAATCAATATCAAAACCCAGAAGTCGTAAAAACACGAGGATCGAATGAAAACTGAAAATTAAATTAACTCAAACAACAAACGAAAAGACATGAAAATGTTTATAATTAAACATAGATATCATAACCATGCATGCTGATGATCAGGAGAGGTTGACAAAACAGATTCATACAACTAGTATTATGATTTACCATCCCGGGGTGATCTAGAGGCTGCATGTGCGTGAGGGGGCGGCGGAGGTGACAATGGCTGGGGCGGCGGAGGAGAAGGTGGCGGAGACGGAGGAGGCGGGGGAGGATCAATGCTCTGTTTGGGGGATATGGTGATCCTGATAAAAGGGTTGGAACTGGAATTCGAATACAGAATCAAGAGGAAACCAATGATGGGAAGAGAAGAGAATAAGACAACGACGGAGAATGAAACCAGCGCCTGATGGGCGAGTCGCCACCCCTTCCCCTTTCCGGCCATCACTTACACCCCCGCAATCACCATCACAATCACGACCACGACCACGACCACCTTCTCTGAATTGTGGACACTTTTGTTAATGAAGATTCATATCATGATCATTAGATTACGAGATAATCCTATGATTCATATATGGAGCTATCTATTTGAGGCGAAGACTTTTCCCTCTTGCTTTGAATCAACGACAGTATCCTCCTTTACCTTGTACAAGAAATATGATTTATTTCTTGCCGAATTCAAGATGAGATGATTACTCGAGCGATTAAATCAAAAACCAATCAGTACCTTTCCTATTTGTTCACTCCCTTGCCGAAAGTCGCCCTACTTGGGTTAGTAGTTACTACAAGTCAAGAGCTTCATATGTTTTTGTTATAAATAATCTAACAAATGATTGTGGAATGTTTATTCCACTATTCATTTTGTGCCATAAACCTTATGAGACGTGTACAAGGAGATTATATGACATGAAAAGTCTTTCCGAAAATTATGATTATGCTTGACTTTATTAAACAGAGATTATAAAATGGGTAGAAGATTATATAGTCGAAAAATATTAACGATAATTAGTTTTTATAATTACGTAAAGGTCAACAAATCACGTTTATGCTACGAGGCATACGGGGAATCGGTGAGTATTCTAGCTATGACTCTGTCTTTTTTTCCCCTTTTTATAGGGGGCTTCCGTTGAAAAATGATAACGTTCCCGCCGCTGAAAAAGGACACGTGGACGAAGAACGTGGAAGACGTGGTAGCAAGCACTGCACTAATCGCATAGGTCTGATTCATGCATGCGGGACTGCGGGAGGTTACTAGTTTACTACTGGTGCGTTTTGTTGGCGGCCGCCGACGCGCCGTGGTAGTGAATTGGGGTGGCGTGACGCCGGATATGCTGTCAGCATCGCGGTGCTGACCATACATAAATAGCACTACGATTTTTTTTCCAAAAACATACAATTTTCTTAAAAATTTTATTTCAAAAAAGCAACATGGGAGAAAATATGCAATACACAGATTTTGTGTTTCACTTCCTCAGATGTTATGTTTTAAAAATTATATTTTTTCCGTCTCATATAAATTAAAACATTAAATTAAATATATTCGTCATATATAAATTATAATATTATTATATTAAGTAAATTTTGGATAATAAAATATCTCAAATATCTTAATTTTGTATCACATCATATCCATCATCATTATATTTTCTTACTCTATTTATTTACAAATCTACTCTAACCTTTCTTATTTATTTTTTTCTACTCACTAACAAATTAAAACTCACTCACAAGGATAAAATAGGAAAAAGATATCAAGTCAATGAGTTTCTTAATAATTGGGTCAAGTCAATATATTAAGACAGATGGAGTAATTTTTAAAATTATTTTTACGTAAATAATTTTTTTTAGAATTAATTTTACACCTATAATTTTTTCAGAAAATTTCACAAGGATATAATTTTTTTAAAATATTACCTAAAATATACAATCCCGATAAATAATTCTTATTTGATATAATTTGTATTTTTCCCCAAAATAAACAGCCATCCACGCAACTAAATTCTTTGATTCAACAAATCTTAACCAAAATTTATCAAATTTATTTCTAATCACTCCCATTTGATCTTATATACACAAATCAATCGATTTCCATCCACAAAACATCTCAAATCTTATAATTTAATCTAAAATTTGATTTTCGATTGTTTTGAAAACCCTACTACAAAATCATTGTTCCTTAATCGTTCTCGGTTCTTGAAACCTCTAATCCATTCATTTAGGTTAGAGGAATTTAGTTTTAGAAATGAATTTGATCGATTTTTTTGAGTTTTGGATTCGTTAGATATGAACTGACGTATTGTTTCAAAATAAAAATAAAAAATTGTGCGTTAGTGTTTAACTCTTGTTTTCTTTTTAAAACAAAAAAAAAAAATCATGTTGAGTAACATATGTAATAATATTTTCAATTTTATGGATATCTTGTTATAAATTTTTGTTTTAATTGATTTTTTGTGTTTTTTTGGATTTGTTGCATTTGAATTGACGAATTATTCTTTTCATTCTAGCGTTCGGTTTCAAATAGTGCATCAATTCAATGAAATAGTGTGTTTTCTTTTTATAAAAAGTAATTTATGTTGGGTACCATGTGATGATATTCTCACTTTTACGAAAATCATGTCATAAATTTTTTTTTTGTTGATTTTTTGTGGTTTTTCGTTTTTGTTTTTGGATTTGTTGGATTTGAAGTGACACACTGTTTTGTTTTGTTCTAAATACTGTTAATGCTTTATAATCTCTAACAGTGCGCCAATACAACGAAAGAGGACGTATGAATAATTCTGCATTTTTTAGATCTTATTTTTTAAAAAAGAAAAAAAACATATTGTTTACTAAATATGGATTCTTTCAATTCTATTGGTATCATATTATAAATTTGTGTTTAAGTATTCATTTAATCTTATAATTTTTTGAAAAAAAAATAACAAATATACTGTTTGAATAACACTGACGATCTTTTTGAATAAAATAGTACGCCTATGTTATTCAAAGAGTGCATTTATGTTATTGAAAGAGTACACATGAATATTTTGATCATGTAAACAAAACGAACCATTTTTTTATTTTTATTTTGTCAATGAACTTTTGAATCTATTCACTTGAATTTATGCATGCAATTATTTTCTTATCAAATGATTATAATTTTCTTTATAGAGTTCGAATGAAAAAAACCCTAATTGATCAATTTCATATTTTTTTTATATTGGATTTTGTTGTTGGAAAAAATGTTACTTTCACGATTGATGAGTGAAATTGAATTCAAATGACGATTTTGATTTTTTCATCGAATGTTGGGTTTCGATCATTTGGAAAATCTTAACTACCAAATCATTACTCGTTGATGATTTTTAAGGATTGAAGACTCTAATTTATTTATTTGGGTTAGAGGCCACTGTTTGAATAATAGTGAGGTAGTGTTTTTTTAAAAAAAATATTATATTGGATATTATGTAATAATGTTTTCATTTTATGGATATCATGTTTTTTTTTTAATTTTTTATTGTTTTTCATTTTACTTAATGGAAACACACTGGTTAAATAAATCAGTGCGTCTGTATTACATAAACAATACGTCGGAGTTTTTTGATCATGTAAACAAATCGAAACGTGTTTTTTATCCCCGATTTCTCTTACATTATTCTATCACCTAGCGTTTTGTTTCAGTTTGAATCGACGTTTTTTTTTCTCTTTGTGTCATTTCATCGAATATTTTACGGGTGCCATTCTTATGGGCTTGTTGTTCATATGCTACTGGTGTATCAAGGATTTAATTTATGGGTGTTGTGAGTTTGAATATCCTTATACAAAGATCTTCCTGTTCATATGCTCTCACTTTACGGGTGTTTGTGAGTCTGAAGATTGTTATACTTTTTTACTACGACTTTCATATTTGCTATAGGGTGGGTTGTGAGGATGGAGTAAGGTGACAATGAGGAGCAATACAATGGGTTTGGGGTGGTGTGGCGATGGTGGAGGAGGAAGGTGACGAGGAGGGTAAATATGATGATTAAAATGATGTCGTGTTTGTGTCAAATTCAAATTATAGTGGATGTTAATTATTTTTTCGTTTTATATAGGTTGATTTTTTTAAATGTTTTTTGAGAATTCGCCTTAATTTTTTTTTTTAATGATTTCTGAATTTTAAAAATTTTGGGTGATTTACCGAAACAACGATTATAACCCTCACAATTGTATGAAATTCATTAGACCTATAAGTAAACCAATTCAATAGGTACCGGTACACTGATCGGCCGCCTGCCTAATCACCCCTTCACCAGAAACATCAGACATCACACATTTCCCCTTCCAAAACCCAAATCAGCCGCCTTCACCGGAGCCGGGATCCGCCACTCCTCCAATCAATCAAACCCTCGCCGACACCCAAATCCGCCGACGCAGCCACCACAATCATTACCATCAATGGCGTCGACAGCCATTTCCTCAGCATCAACACCTTTCATTCACAAAATAGACGTCGCCGCCGTCGCCGCTTTCTCATCACCATCACACTTCCATATTAGGTCGGCGGCGACGGCTCAGACTCGGAATCGGTCCCTTAGAGTGGTCTCCGTCATGGCTCCGGCTCAGACGGACCGGAACCCTAGCACCACCGGTTCGGTATGATCATATTTTGATGAGTTTGGGGGTTTAGGGTTTTGGTTGTGGTTTTGATTTGGGACTTTTGTGTGTTTCTGTGTGTGTGGTAGGTGAAAACTGGGATGACGGTGACGGAGAAGATACTGGCGAGGGCGTCTCAGAAGTCGAAGCTGAGTCCCGGGGAGAACGTCTGGGTTGATGTTGATGTGTTGATGACCCATGATGTTTGCGGACCGGGCGCTTTCGGTACGTTTAAGAAGGAGTTCGGGGACAATGCCAAGGTAATTAGGGTTCGTTGGTTGAGTTGGTGTAATTGTGCCGATACTTGAGTTGGTGTAATTGTCGTGTTAACGTTTAAGAAGTTGATTTTCCATTCCACTTCTGGGAATGAAGTTTTCTGTTTTCTATCTTGCTCACTTGAAGGTATGGGACCGTGAAAAAATAGTTGTGATACCTGATCATTATATTTTCACGAGCGATGAGCGTGCAAATCGCAATGTCGATATCTTGAGAGATCATTGCAAGGAGCAAGACATCAAATATTTCTATGACATCACTGACCTTGGAAATTTCAAGGTATGTCATATGTCTGGTCCCTTGCCTGCAGAATTCATGTTTCTGTTTTGTCATTTGTAGACTATATGCGGTCCATCCATACAATATTGGTAACTATGTATATTTCTTGCTGCAGGCTAACCCTGACTACAAGGGAGTATGTCACGTCGCTCTTGCACAGGAAGGCCATTGTAGACCTGGAGAGGTCCACTTTCCTGCATCTGTCTTTTTCTCATCTAGTAATCTATAAGATGGTTCTATTTTGTCATCAAGTAGTTTCACACACTGTGGGCCTTAAATATGTCATCAGGTTTTGTTGGGAACAGATTCCCATACGTGTACTGCTGGAGCATTTGGTCAGTTTGCTACTGGTATTGGCAACACTGATGCAGGTTTTGTTCTGGGCACTGGCAAGATCCTGCTCAAGGTAAGCCAACGTGTTTGAAGCTCTTTGATTTTGCTACTCCACAATCCATCCTCTTTTACTATTTGCCTGTGCATGGCATTCTTTGTTCTTAGGCATGGCTTGGTTGTCAGCATTAGACTACGTGACTCGCTTATTCTTCTCTTGTTTCTTCATGTTCATGTATTTTTTTATGCTGCAGGTGCCACCAACCCTTAGATTTGTAATGGATGGAGAAATGCCTGATTATTTGCTTGCAAAGGATTTAATTTTACAGGTATCTATATGCGCTAGTTAAGTATCATATTAACAGTGCAAGTTCTTTCCTCTTCTACCAATGGATATATTAATGTCGTGATGATTGTATTTTGCTGTCGAACTTATAGATCATTGGGGAAATATCAGTGGCTGGAGCGACTTACAAATCAATGGAATTTGTTGGGTCTACAGTGGAGAGTTTAACAGTGAGTTGCTTTCAAATTAGATGATGCAATGTTTCAGAGTACAACCGACTCTGTATAATAATTAGTTTTATTAGTGTGCGTTCTCTAATATGTTGCAAGATGGAAGAAAGGATGACTCTCTGCAACATGGTGGTTGAAGCTGGAGGGAAAAATGGAGTAGTTCCTGCTGATAGTACCACACACAAGTACCTTGAGGTCTGCAAAGTTACAATTGTAATCAAGTTTTATAGCAACGATGCATTTTTATCATACCATAGTGCTATGTCTCTTTTATGTATGATACAGATTAAGAATAGAGCTAATAACGTGCAATTGTTAATAGAATATTAATCTGCCACTGGGTCTGAGGCTAATTTTTTTTTTTTTTTTTGCAGGACAAGACTTCTATGCCTTATGAACCTGTTTATAGTGATGCCGGAGCAAGGTATTTATCGCAATATGTTTTCCTTTTTCCCACTTTGATTTACTTCTCATAACCATACTGGTCAGTTACGTATCTCGTTGTTTCCTTTATTATTTTCTCGATTAATATTTTGCTCTTTTGTTGTCTAGTTTTCTTTCCGAGTATAGGTTTGAAATCACTAAGCTGGAACCTTTGGTGGCAAAGGTAAGGAATTCCTTATAGCTTTGAGTTCTTTTTTATCCCTCTTCATTTTCGTGGTTTTGATTTTTTGGTGGCGAGGTCCGTGTTTCATGATTGCTATTGTGGTTTTCTGCAGCCTCATTCTCCTGATAACCGTGCATTAGCAAGGGAGTGCAAGGATGTGAAAATTGATAGAGTTTATATCGGGTCATGTACTGGTGGAAAAACAGAAGATTTCCTTGCTGCAGCCAGAGTGTTTTCAGCTTCTGTAAGAAGTTTATCTCTCTTCTCTGTTCTGAACCTTTGCTCGTGGGATCTAAACTATATCCCGTTTGTGAGGTAGAATAAATTCGGGTTGTGAGATCTGGGAAGTGGGAAGTCAGCTGTCCCTTCGTCGATCTTTCTGTTTTGGTTCTTATTTCACTCATAAATCATTCTTTCTCTGGTGCAGGGCAAGAAGGTTAAGGTTCCCACATTCCTTGTCCCTGCTACCCAGAAGGTACTAATGTTCACCATGTCGTAGGTGGCTGATGCTCTAGTTTTTTGTTTGAGAGTTGAAGTTGCATAACGTTGAGTGCTGATTCTGATGATTATATGGCATCTAATCATACCACTTGTGCTATGTTTTTCTCAGGTCTGGGTGGATCTATATACTCTCCCGGTTCCTGGAACAGGTGGCAAGACTTGCTCCCAGATATTTGAAGAAGCTGGCTGTGATACTCCAACAAGTCCTAGTTGTGGTGCTTGTTTGGGTGGACCTAGAGACACATATGCCCGTATGAATGAACCAAAGGCAAGTTACACAAGATTTCAGAGCTTGTGAAATGTCACAAAGAATTTTGCCAAACCCTTTACCTGACCAAAACTCGTGAAGAGTTGTTGGATTCTGAGGGTCAGTCTTAAGATGATGTCCCCATGGTTGGTTCAGGATTTGTTTGGCCCTTGGCGCCAGAAGTGCCTGTTGTTTTTTAGAGCACTGAAAATCACTTAGTTGTGGCTTGTAGGATTTTGTCCGGGTGGGCAAAGTCTTGGTCGTCTTAGACTGAAATTAATTTGTATGAACGTGATTGTTTCCAGGTCTGCGTGTCGACAACAAATAGGAACTTCCCTGGGAGAATGGGGCACAAAGAAGGCCAGATATATCTAGCTTCTCCGTACACAGCAGCAGCTTCTGCTTTGACAGGATACGTCACTGATCCCAGAGAGTTCTTAATGTAAGCCACTACAGCTTGTAGAGCTGGATGTTCAACACGCTGCTTCTATGAAGAAAGGTTCAGTATTTGGCCAGGGGATTTCACTCTCGCTGGGTGTACATCGGAATTCATCTTTGCATTTTTGTATGTTCTGTTCTAAGTTAGATGTGATTTGTAAGTTTGTATGATAGTTCCATGTATCGTAATTTGTCGGCTGATTGAATCACTGAACCCGAGAGATGTCTGAACATAAATAACGGAACGGTATTTAAGCTGTATTTATGTACTTTAATCTCTTCATTTTGCACATTCGACTAATGTTAGAGTGGTTTTATATGCTAGCAAATACTACTTCTACCTTTCTATCGTGTGACGATGAAGCATTTCATCCACATGTAGTTTTTATGTCCCTCTCATGTCATGCTACAACTCTGTTGACCAGCGTTTTCCTTTTATCTTCTCCAAAGCGCCTCCAGTGCAGCGCCGTGAATCCCAACTCGTTTGCCCAGTCTCGCCGGAGCAAACTCGCCGACGCCGACAGAGTACGCATCTCGCTCACCTTAGCTGTGAAGGCTCCTCTGCTCCAACCTGAGACGAACAGCGACAGCCCTAGGCATCGCGGACTATGTGGTCTACAACGGCCACCATTCTATCCCCGATTCCCCCTCTCACTAGTCCTCGTGTAAACGCTGGCTCGGTTTCTTGGTCAAGTGCGAGCAATTTCACATTACTTCGTACAGTGATTCAAAGGAGGACGGAGCGTGTTTCGTCGCCGATCGAAGCGTTGGGATCGAGGTGGAGGGGTGGAGAGGCGGCAGTGTGGGAGGATCCTGATGATGGAAGCGGAAGCGATTACGATGATGAGGAAGACGAGAGGGATGTGGATTTCGAGAGTGATTGGGAGGAGGATGATGATGAAGGAGACGGTGTATCAGATGCAGGTGGTGTGGCGGATGGAGGAGGATTTGATGATGGGGAGCTTGACAGCAGTCTCGCCGCAGGTTCGTGATCTTGAGATATTTCTGGACTGATTTCTTCTTGTGCGTAGAAGTGTTGAGGATAGACTAAGCAAGAGTGCTTGATGAAAATTTGTGTAAGCTACGGATTGTTTGAAATGTGTTGTTTTTGTGAATGATGCTCATGTTGAACGAGTTGATACGGTTGGATTGGATTATTGCATTTTGTATCGGAAATGTCGAATTAGATTTAGTAGTGTAATCTGTAATGGCGATCTGTGATGGCAGGGAAGAAGGAATTTGTGCATATTTGTGAAGATAGTTAAAGTTTCATTAGACCATTGAAAGTCTTGCACTACTTATCAATGGAAAATAACAAGCTTGTTTGGGGTTGTCCATTCCTTAGCTCTCTGGTATCTTGCTCGCCTAGTTACGCTATTGGATCTTTGGAGAGTGTTTATTACCTAAAGAAAGCTTTGTGCTAAATGTGTTTTGTCCTTGAATTGGAAATTTACAGTTATTAAAATACTCTGTACAACGTTTTGTTCACGTATAGTTCTAGTTTTTTAACCACTCTAAATTTATCCTAGAGGTTGAGCAGATGTTAAAACCAGAAGAGAGAGCAATTTTGTATCAAAATGGAGCTCCAAACCTTGACAGGGTCTCAACCGTAAGTGAAATTGTACTGCAATGGCAATCCTGTTCTTATCACTATTAATTATAAATGTAAATGGTACTTCTCTTTAGAATGATTTTTAGTGTTTTGCTTTCTTATCAATCTCCTTAAAATGATTTTCTATCTTGTGAAAGTTTCGTTATGCAGGCGAAGTGGAAGCCTCTGCATACTCTTACCTTGTCGGGGCAGATCCAATCCTTGGACAAGCTGCTTAAACATGGTGTCAAGATTGACTCCATTGATAAGGTAAGTCGCTGAAAAATATGACTGTAGCAATCTCCTCAAAGAAGGAGCTAGTGATGTTTACATCTTTGTTTTATCAATGAATAAATCTCTTTACTTGTATGACTTAGATATTGATGTCTCCAAGCGATGGTATTTGGTATTTGACTAGGACGGGCGAACAGCTCTTCATATTGCTGTTATTGGGAAAAAAGATGCTGTCATTAGTCATCTGTTAAGAAAAGGTGCAAATCCTCGTGTGCTAGATGAGGTAAACCAGTGAGGCTATGTTTGAAGTTCTCTGTTGCTCGAAGATGTCATTGCACTGTGCCACTGCATTTTTTTTGCGAATGTAGGGTGGTGCCACTCCTCTCCATTATGCAGTTCAAGTTGGGGCATTACAGACCGTGAAATTATTGATCAAGCATGGCGCGGATGTCAATGTTTCAGATGACGTGAGTGTAAGGTTTTCCTCTTTTCGAACCTATTAATATTAGCATCTCTGATAGTCTGACTTCCAACTTCATTTGCAGGAAGGCTGGACGCCATTGCATGTTGCTATGCAAGCCAGGAATAGAGATGTTGCAAAAGCTCTCTTAATTCATGGAGCGAACAAGAGTAGAGAAAATGAGGTGACATACCAGACTTTATGGTTTCTTAACTTTTTTTCATTCAAGGGATTAGTTCGTTAGAACTGTGCTTCAACTGTGTTAATTGGTTGTAAAGATAAGTTTTTGCGACGAGCCCACTTGTGTCATTGGTAAGGTACATGTTCTGATTCTCCATGGCCTTCTTGTGTCAATCAGGATGGGAAAACACCAGTTGATATCTGCTTCTCTTATGGAAAAGACTTCGATACGTACAATCTTGCGAAGTTACTAAAGATGATGCCAGCGAAGTAGAGTCCACAACATGCTGCTTGTAATGCCCGCTTTTCTAGTTGCAATTCCCGATAATTTACCTCCACATTTTAGACACTGTTATGCTTAGTTTTCTTCAACACATTGGCCAGGATCTGGGCTTTTGCATTTTTTTTAGTGGGAAGGTGAGAAGGCGAGTATGCTGGACGCACGAGGGTTGTGAACGGGCGGAACAATCGCCGCAGCCTATCCAGCATCATTCTAAATTCTTCCAGGTTGTTTAAGAGCTTGTTTCTAAGATGGTGAATGGAACTTTGAGTTTATGTGATCAGAGCATGCAGCAGCTATGAGACCTCACATATTGATGGAGTTTATGATTGTAACGTTTTCTTTACATATCATGTCCTTAATTTTGTATTACTTTCGTTTAATTTCTGTTGTAACAATCTGCCAGCTGAAGCTGAGTTGTTGGCAGTTATCATTGCAACAACACCCATGTATATAGGAGGCAGATCCCCGGTTGTCCAAAAATGATGCTGTCCATATTATATGCTTATCCCATCCATCCAAAATACAGGAAAGAAAAAGAAATAAAACTGCAATTTCATTTTCTGCATTTCTCATCATTGAACGTGTTGCTGTCCACAGCAGGGAACCCCAAGCCATGTATGTAAGCTTGCTGTGCAGTGGACTTGTGAACAATACATTGGAACACATTTTTCTCATCACTTTTCTCTCTTCGTTCTCTCTTAGCTCTTTGATTTGCTTTGTTCTTGGTTCACAATTGATCTTTGATTTGACGATGACAAGTGTCCGGGTGAATAATAATAAATATCTTCATTTATTATCCACGAAGGTAAGTTCTCTTTGGATCTCAACTCTGCCATTTAAGTCAATAATAATAAATATCTTCATTTATTATCAACAAAGGAAAGTTCTCTTTGGATCTCAATTTCGTCATTGTATTCGTTTTTGGACAAGTATTGAGTTAGACATCGGAGTCGGTCCACAAAGATCTCATCTCGGGTCCAACTAACCGAACTTCTTGTTTCTGGTCCGTGTACCGTGTACGTCTTCGCGTCTGGACCAAACCCAAATCAACTGATTCAGCAAACCCTCGTCTAGGCCCAAAAAGCTCAGGCGCGACTTTCGAACTCGGACCCATTCTTTTCAAGTTCGACACAAACAGTTTGGCGTCCACCGTGGGGCAAGTCCAATGACGTGAAGTCGTCAAAGTACTTGAGATCGAACACAGTAAGCTCGCAACGATGACCAGTAAGGCCATCCCGACTGCCAGTCCCTCAAATAGGCGGATGAGGCGATGGGATCTGGAGAAAGCGCAGTAGTAATTGTTGAGATGTTCAACCAGCAATAACCCTTGAGAAATCGTCAATAAACTAGATTAAATACTTCTGTTCATCCCTTGTCACGTGACTTTTAAAATCACAAATATCGGAATGCATTAAATCAAGCAGTTGTGTGCTTCTAGAAACCGAGCCAAAAGGTTTTCTAGTAGTTTTTGTTTGTGCGCATATTTCACGTCTGTTAAATTTTGCCTCAAAGTCCAATGGTATATTATGAGTCTCGGCCAATTTAATGATTTTTCTATATTTCACATGTCTCAACCTATGATGTAATGTTACGAGATCAATTATATTAGAACTTACTTGCTTAACTACGTCATGCACTAAACTCAAACGATACATATCATTAACTAAGTAAGCACAATCAAAATAGTAAGTATTAACAAACATGCTTACTCTACCACCTTGAAAAGAAACACATATGTCAGCATTGCAAAACAAACACTTTTCAGAGTCAGGAACTACTTTAATATTTTTTAAAGTTGGAATCTTACCAAAGAATAGAATAAGTTCAGTAGTTCTTCTATGGGTCACTCTAGTTGACGCTCCATTTGTCACAATCATCATCTCAGATGCATCAATCTTTTTCTTCAACATTCTTTTATCATTATACATATGGCAATTAACTCCAGAATCTAGCCATCAGTCAGAAGTGTTACAACTGACCATACCATTCCGAATCAGCTTTATCAACCATCATGTTGACTTCCTTATCAGATGTACAAGGCTTTTCGGGGTTGTTCTACTTCGGAAGACTACACTCACTCTGCAGATAGCCCGCCCCAGTTGCCACAATTGTGACACTTGTCTCAAAACTTATCAATAGTTTTTTTGACAGCTACACGTTTGGGCTCATTTTTAGTTGTCTTGGATTGCACTCTTAGATGTCTTTTGGAAGTTGGCATAGCATTAGCAACAAAGATCTGACTGCTGACTAACTCCAGGATACTCCTAGTTCGATTCTAATGAATCGCTATTTTTGATGATTGGCTCTTCTGCTACTTTCTTCTCACTTTCTCGAAGCTCAATTATCATGAAAATCTGATGGTGCTGTCTAACTGATGAGATTTAATACAGATGACGAAACTGAATTGATTTCAAGAATCCTGGCATGCATAGGGCACGATGACATTACTGTAGTTCCATGGTCGAGGCCTCTTCCACATAACGCTGCTCATCTAACTTCTTATGCACCAATTACCATATTAGAACATCTGCTAATTATGTCGGGATGCATATGGCTCGTCGAAACAGTGCATCCCTATGTATGCGCGATCAGACACATTAGATCTCTCTCTTATGATCATCTGCATTTTTTGAAGTAATATTCATCTTGTGCTTGCTACTCATGTCATGCGAACAATTTGGCATGTTAACATCTCATGGAAGTCATGGGCTCTGTTTTTACATATATGCGTAAATTATTTCCCTACTGAATATGTGAAATTTGTCAAGATCAGAGTTTCATGGGTTCGCAGGACATATGGCATAGCACCATGACTGGGACAACCAAACTAGGCGATGGGTGCACCCTTAACAATGTTGTCTTGTGAACGACAACTTTGGTAAGAGAAAATCTACTGAGGTTATTTTCTTTATATGGAATTATGGATGGGTTCTCCATAGTACTATTAGGTAAGTTATTTTCTTCCAATATATTTGTAACATCTTTCGAGTAATTATGTCCGATCGACAGACATTTTTACATAAAATTATCTTAAGTCTCCAAATACAAGCTATAGTTTTTACCTCAATCATACTACTCCTATTTAACAATTGCTTCCTCACATTCATTTCTTGCTTAGAATAGAAAAATAGGTGTTGTCTGGGAATACCTCTGCAACAGATAAAGCAGTAAAAAGTTATTCTCCAAGAAAAGACAATATTGGAGAAGGAGAAATCAAACGCCCTTCAAAGAACTGCAAACAATGTATGGCTCTGTCCAGCTGTATTCGCATGCACTATTGGCTAATGTAAAAATACTCCATAAAGAAACCGAACAGAATCCCTTTCACAGACTGCACAGGCGATGCCAGTCCAGTAGTGACCACTGAGATCGCCTCTGTTTTACCAAAACGGGAGGAAAAGGCCAAAGCAAACGATGACCACTGACCAACCGGATAACCAATACTACATAGGATTCCGTCTATACAATTTTGATTGAATGATGTCACAATCATATCCGATTGCCCCAGGATCCAAGCAAATATCTTCAAGAGATCAAGGAACAATTTCAAAAAGGCACGTCTCGGACGCGTCTAGAAGTCTAGACCGGCGTTACATGCATTTAGAGAGGAGACGTGCTACGCCGGTAGCGTTTATGGACCTGTAATTGAGAATACACTAGTCATTAGCACAAATGAACTCCATATGATTGTTTCTCTTCCTGGGCTAGGTTTCTTGTTCCAACTTTTACCTCGAAGTGAAAAAAAGGGCAAAATCTACACCTTCTCCTTTCTCATGTATTTCAATGAAGAGCAGAGTACTACAGCAAACAAGTCCACAGAAGACATTAAAGATAACCCAATGCAAAGGTAAACCAATAATGAAGGAGCAGCTGCTTTTAAGACACTTGCAGGTTCAAACTCAATCAGGGTATCAAAAAAATGTCCTTTGTTGTAAGTGAAGGGCTGTCAAAGGCAATGGATATATATCATTTAATATAAACAACAATTATCTATTTAAATTATTATAAAATAAATACAATACATTATATTTAGTAACTTTGCATATAAAAATATCAAAAAAATTATTATCTATTACAGTATATCTTATTATCTTATCTCACAATCGATACAGTAAACCTCACTATAACTAAATCAATATTATTTCTTCGTCAATTTTTACAAAAATACAACACACATATAAATATATGAGTCAATGGGTTGTTTGTATTATGAGCCAAGGGGAGTATTAATTACTTCCAACCACTAATCCCATAATTATACCGAAACTTTGAAGCAGAGCAGTAAATTTCAATTCTGACAACACTGCATAGCTCGCTCAATTAAACTCTCATCTTTTATCAATTACCCATAAATTGATCCCCAGCTCAGCTCAAGTTCACCAGTGAGTTGAGTTCCCATAATCATACTACCCCATTGGCCCCTTATAATTCGGGAAACACAACCCCAAATTTTTCACTCTCAACCATCAACTCTCCAACCCTTGACTCACTGCATCTTGCAAACATGGCTTCTACCCATTTGCTGCTGGTGCTCGTTTCTCTGCTTCTTGGTACAAGAGTATGTATTTTCCCTTTCTCCTTTCCACTTCATTAACATGCATGTATATAGAACTCATGTTCCATGAATACATGCATGTATAATGTCGTTTTGGATAACAAAAAAATATAACACCATATCCCTAATTTATGTCTCAAACATGATACGATTTTGCCTAACCCTTTCGACAACTCTTGTCGTCATGAAGCAACATCTTAGTTTCTAACTTGTGAGCTAATTTTTCTACGATTTGCCTAACTGGTGCAGGCTGAGGTTACAGAACTACCACCGCAAGTTCAACCAGCTAAACCATCACTTCCTACCCTTCCAGGAGACCCCACCGCCCCGCCGATGTCCACAGCTCCTCCTCAGCCGGCCAGCCCTCCTAATCCACCAGGCAAGGCTACTTCTAAGCCGGCCAAGCCTTCATCACCACCAACTCCAGCTTCTCCTAATCAACCTTCTAATCCTTACCCGCTGCCACCAGCCAAACCGCCTTCGCCACCACCTACCAAGGCCCCCGCTCCGTCATTCCATGCCCCTGCACCGCCATTCCATGTCCCTGGCCCGTCATTTCCTACTCCGATTCATCCTGCATATCCAGCACCACCTAAGGTTGTACATGCACCTATCAAACCATATGTTCCACCAAAGCTTCCATTCCACACTCCTGCACCGCCATTTCCTACTCCTACTCGTCCTGTTTATCCAGCACCACCTAAGACGGTTCCTGCACCTATAAAACCATATGTTCCACCAAAGGCTCCATTCCCCTCCCCTGCTCCGGCATTTCCTACTCCTACGCATCCTGCATATCCAGCACCACCCAAGGCTGTACCTACACCTATCAGACCCTATGTTCCACCAAAGCCTCCAGCGTCTCCGATGCCTTATAGACCACCGGTGAAGAAAGAAGGTGATATATGTTTATGACCATAGATATAAGTTTATGATAACAATAAAAAGGGCATAACAATGTTCAACTTGTGAATGCAGAATGTGTCCCATTGTGTGAGCAAAGGTGCAGCTTACACTCAAGGAAGAGAGTGTGTGTGAGGGCATGCTCCACTTGCTGTGCTCGTTGCAAGTGTGTGCCGCCGGGAACCTACGGCAACCGTGAGCTCTGTGGCAAGTGCTACACTGATATGACCACCCATGGCAACAGAATCAAGTGTCCCTAGAAAGCTAGATCTGTAGTATCTGCTACTTGGTTAGTTAGAAATGTCGTTGAGTCAAGGGCACGGGTGACGACAGGCATATGTGCTTGTGACTTGTGTAAATGTGGTCTAACACTTAATGACAATGGTTCTGTAGTCCCTTAAAAGAATGAAAGTTCAAATGAACCCACATATGGCTACGGCAAAGACGAGTAACACATTAAAAGGTTTCTCTGGAAAATTGTTTTGCAGCAATTCTATCAAGTCACCCAGCAACAGCAAGTAGATGGCCTATTCAGAACTGCTGGAAGTGGTTTATCCCAGAGACACTGTTATGTGATCCAACCCAATAGCAAGAAAGAAACGTTTCATTTTACTATTATGCCTTTTCGGAGAAATCTATACAGAACACCCTTAGCCTAGTATGCACTCAAAGAAAAATCGAACACCCTTAACCAACAATTTGAAAAATTATTGCTAATGCACAAATCAAGTTCAACTAATGGTACTACAAACAGCAAGCGTTAGATAGTCAACTCAGGCAATCCTTGAAACAAGACCGCTCAACAAGGGATTTGAACTTTAGAAAGAAGAACAGAGGATAAAAGGAAAAGCACTTATTCATCCTTCAACATGAGCTCGACTGGTTCCATTTGCAGTAGAGACCCAAGAAAGGCGCTGTTATCTGGAGAAGACAGGGGTGAGTTCAACGGAGTAGTTGACTTCAGGATATCAGAATCATCGGACATGTACATATCTTCCAGTTCCGGATAGAACCGCGGGCTCGGAGGATCAGCCTGGAGAAAAAAGCATGTAAAATTGAATAAGGCGATTGAAATGAAGGAGATTGCGGGAATAGAAGAGAAGTCATTAGGACATTGCTTGGTTACAATAACATTGTACCAAGTAAGAAAAGTAAATCAGGCAATAAATTCTTCTTTTCCCCAGAAACAAAGGTTACAGTATGAGTTATAAGGAGATGTCATGTAACAAATGTCTTAATGCATTGATGTATGTTATAGTTTGACACAGGTTTTGGAAAAGGATGCCCCTCCACTCTGGGACGACTCGGACGATGAGGATATTATTCCTGCTGAGCTCCAGCGACCTCAGTTTTATGCCTCTCTCTCTACGTCTTATGACTGGAGTACTCCATTCTACACGGAAGGTGGTGGATCTGATGACGCCGACTATGGAGAGATCCCACAGGTGATTTGAAACTTGTGAAATGGAATTCAAGTCCAATTAGACTAGCAATTGATTTTAGTACATCAATTATTGCTATATGGAGGAAAAAATGCAAGGAAAGAATGCTTGGAATATTAAGCCGCTGCATTTTATCAACAGTTTTGCCATCTAATATACCGATTAATCAATCTGTAAGTGCAAATAGCTCAACAAGTTCCATCACTAACAGCTGCTATCAATAACTCGTGCAAATAAGAGTCCGCAAATTGAGAGATATATATATAAAAATCATTGTAAACTAACAGAAAAGGCAGGAAAACACTTACCTTAGCCTTTTCAGCCTCCTTCGTCTCAGCAAGAATCAGTGAACCTGTATCAAAAGAAAAATATAAAGTCGAACTTAAGGCGAACAAAGATCAGAAGCAACACACGGTGAATGATCAGACACCTGTGCCCTTTTCTTTCTACATGCATTTTTTTTCATTTCACATAGCATTTATTCTATCACAAGCTGGACTTGATCAAAATAGACTGATTTAATTCTTGGAGAAGGCAATGCGTACTACATTCCAAACAGACAAACGTTGTTACGATGCACACAGAAAAAAACAGTAGATTACCACATTTAGGTAGAACCAAGTCGAGGAACGAACTCAATGAAGTGGTATTTTGGGCTTTGATGCATTGGGAGTGGTCATGCAAGAATCCTTCCTCTCTAATGTTCAACTCTTCTTTATCTTCACCATTCAAATGTTGCTTTGTTGCCTTAACTTTCTTTGATGAGATTCCAGGAAAAAATGATGACTTGTTTGTCAGATCACCAAGGGGTTTCCTTGCTGCAGTTTCATCTTTTTGCTTCTTGTGTGCCTTCGAAGTCTTCACAACAGTAGTCTCTACAGAAACAAGATGCAATTAAGGAATATGAAAATTCAGCTTCACTTTGTGGTTAATACAACAAAAGACTAGCACTTATAACTTTGCAAGTTATATGGTGTTTCCGTTTTCTTTCTCTTGGGGCTTATGGTGTCATGAAACATTTCAATGACGGTCTATAAAATCCAAAGTGTTGCTAATTGAAAGAATCAAATAAAGGAGAGGATAAAAAGAGGAAAGGTTATCATACTTCCGTAATGTGCCTCAAAGTTCTCATTTCGGATGACTAATTTGCCTCTGTTGCTGAGCGCTTCCATTGCTTTCCTGTGCACCTAGTTCAATCACAGTAATAATTGAGGAGCAAACTTCATCAACCAAGAGAAAAGATCAACACGGCACAAGCAATGAAAATTTTACAACAAAAAGACTAACGTGAAGAAGCGTATGGGGCATAAATCTGACTTCATGTCCAAATGGATCCGACACTCAGGATCTATAGTCTTGAACTAGAATACGTGCATTTCACCAAAATCAGTATTATGTAAGAAATAACTAGCCGTGTTTGACGTTCAAGATCTGTTGTCAGAACGAAAACGTGACAGCCTCACCCTCAATAGGTGAAATCCAAGGTCAAATTTAACCCAATCCAGGAATGACTGAAACCAAACAATTACAACTTCGAACAATTCTCATTTCAGGTCGAAGCCATCACATTCGCTACGAAATCAAAACCCTAGACTACGGCCACACCACACTGCCACTTCTGCAATTTCATGAATTCGAAGAAGAACAAGGAGGACTGCGATTACAAGAATGTAGCATCGATGGATTCAGACAGAATCGGAGAGCGAGCGGATACCTAAATCGAGAGTTGTGGAGATTGGATGCGGCGGAGGCGGAGATGAGATGGAGGAATTGGAGCGACCAGGTGGTGGTGCGGAGGTGGTGCGAGGTTGTCGTCGTCGTCGTTCAAGGGTGGGCTGGAGCACGCAGTAAGTTGTCGTTCTTGGAAGGAAATTTGGGAGTTTGATAGCGGGAGGCTGAAATTCTCCAAAATTGTTTTGAGTTACAATTTCAAAACCTTTAAATTGTTATTTTCTTTCTTTTATTTAAATTAATTTTTTTATATGTTTATATTTAATTATAATTTTTTTATTTATATTTATATCATTCAATTTATCCATCATTTTTTTTTTGGATCAATTCATTATAATTCCATTAAGATAAAAAAAATAAAAAATTTATTATCATAAATACAATTAATATTGATGTTGTGAATTTTATTTTGATAAAAAAAATAAATAACAAAAAATAATCTCTTATTTTTTTTTCTTTTAATATGTTTTTGTAACATAAAAAAATTTTTATTAAAAATAAAAAATAAAAATAATATTTACACATCTTAAATTATCATAATTTATCAAAAAAAAACACCTCATGTTTTTAAAACACAGGTATTTAATCCCTTTTTGGTTCCTGTCGTTAACTCCATCAACGGACCCAACGACCCAAGGGGAAAGTCAAAAATACCCTGAATGAAAAAGCCACCCACCATCGACCCTTTCCCCTACCTCAAACTCAAGAACCCTAGCCGCCAACCTCATCTCAACTTCTCTGCTTCTCGTCTGCGAACAATCTCCATCGAGAACTTCTTCGCGGAATTCGTATAACTGATCTCGAACAGATTTGATCTCGAAGGCGGCATCGTTTCTCAAGGCAAGCGCGACTTTCTGCTTCGTGTTCGCAGATGCAATTGATATCGTCAACTACAAATTCTCTCAGGGCGTGCATTATTGAAAAATTTCAAATCCAATCTCGTATACTATGTTCGTCAAATACATACTACCCTTGTGTACAATTTTTGATTTCATTGGGTTTGGTTCCAATAGTGTTTCATAACTTTGCAATCAAAAATTTCGCAGGCACGCATAACTCAGGATTTGAATTTGGGATTTGAATTGGAGAAGGTTTTGTGCAATAATCCACATAGAATTGAAGAAGCCTATGATTTTGGCATGGGAGGAAATTTGCTTTCGTGTTGAAGAATTCAGATTATTGAATTTGGGAAATGAATTCTGTTTGTCGAATTTGGGATTCGATCTTTGAATCATCAAATTTTGATATCATTTTGGATTTGCAGATTGTGTTTCGATTTTGCCAAGCTCGCTGGAATAGCTTAAACTTTAGCGAAAATTCACAAAAAATACAAAAAACCTAAAATATTTCCTCACAAAAATAATTTCCATTAGTTTTAACAATACTTCGTGTTCTCTATCTTTCTACCACAAACTGGATTGGCTTTCGTCATCATAATCTGACCATAGTTGTCGTGTATTGGAGAATCCGTCTCTATCCGGATGAACATTCATATTTCGCTCTGTCACAAAAAAACAATCACGGTCAACATGACGATGATCCTACGGATGGGTAGTTACTCGGCCCTCCTTCTAGTGGAGGGTACTCCCTGAAGATCAGATTTCGATCGTGATCATTCAACACAGTCTGATTATTCACAAACACGAATAGATTTTCGTCAAGTAGGAGATGAACATATGGATACGGAATGTCCCCTTGTCTATCCGTCGTCTTGGGCAGAAACGGAAAACGATGGCCTTATCCTCACGGAGTGAGTAAAACTCTACGGTTTTGGCTGCCTCCCCCTACAATAATCACAAATCCATTGGGCAATATCTGATTCGTAACAAACCATCAACTCGACACCCTCGAGCTTTATCCAATTACAGAAATCCGTCGTTTCACAGAGCGGATCATGGAGGACGAACAGTGCGTCTGAACATTCATCAAATCTTCAGACGTATTGTTTGACACAATACAGACGTACTGTTTCAATTTTTTCTCAATTCGAAATCATATCAATCAAAGGGGTAATCTTCAAAAGTGCAAAAAGTATGACTAAAAATATTAGAAAAATTTCCGAATTGATTACAAAGGTGGACGTCAAACACAACACACCCAAATCGACTTCACATTAAGGAGATGCTAATCTAAGAAACTTTTTCAGTCAATTAAGATAAATTAATGGAATCTTATTGTGATGGTATAAGATGGAAGACACGTTGTTTCTCCAACCAAATGGCATCTTCCTCGAACGTGGAGGTGCGAAACTCAAATCAAACATCTCTTGTATAGCACGTTCATCCTTTGAGAAATTGTCTAGTTTAGCAATCATAACTATATTTGTTTCAACGTGGATCAGGTCCTTTGAGTTTGTCCACAACCTCGTCGATTTGCATTTGGGATTTGGGGGAATTATTCTAGAGTTTGATGGGGGATGAGTGGACGATGACGAGGGATGAGGGATGAGTGAGAGATGAGTTTGGAGAGGTGAGGGTGAAGGAAAAAGAGATAAAGAGAGGTGATAGAAGTGGAGAAGAGGCGGAGAGCGTGTTTTGAAAAGGAATATTTGAAATAGAAAATATTTTAATAGATTATATCAAATAAGAATTATTTTATAAAATATGTATTTAGAGGAATTTACTGTTAACTTTAAGAGATCAAAATGTAATTTTCTCAAAAAAATAAGAATAATTTTTCTTTAAAAATTTCTCTTCTCAAAGTGATCGGACAAAGGAAAATAGTTTAGTTTTCTTTCTTGATCCTTTGAAACTCACGATCAGGGTGTAATGAAATTGATTCTACAAATAGAACCCCTCGAGGGATCTCAAACCCTAACCTCAAGGCCTGTCGCTCTCGCGGTGTCCCCAGAGGAATCACCAACCAGTAACATTTCTATGCCGTTATCTTTTTCATTCAGTATAGTACTACAGTATTTATTTTGCTTCTACTTGTGACCAATGGAAAACTCCTAAGCCAAAGTTGTTCGAACACTCTGCTGTTATCTCCATGTGCTGATTTCCTCACAACTCCTGTATGTATAGTGTTGCCTCACTAATCTACTAGATTATTTGCAATGATTATGAGTTCATAAGAATCACTGTCACCATTTGTTTTCGTTAATGTCGGCTCCTACCAGTCCTGAAACAGAAGTGTTAAATATAGGCTCAGAGTGTAGGATTGATCTTGCAAGTAGGAATGACATGCCGCTATGATGAGGATAGTACTTGCACAAAACTCGATTTGAGATTACATGATAGTTATTCGTGGTAACAAAATCTGTCTTGCACAGCTTACCACGCATTCCTGACATGTCATATCTTTGACGCATGTGTTGATGGAATTCTATTCATATTGGAATTATTGGAAAATCAAATATACTCACATATATATATATATATAGATCTTGAATCATTTTTTTTTATTATCATTTGGTTTTGAGATGGAATCCCAAAGATTTAATATGATATCAACGTTGTTAAACTCAACGATCCAATACTCTGCGTCATCCAAAAATATGTCCGCGAAAGAAGATATTCGCGTGAAGGGACATGTTGAGGAAACTGTATTCACATTGAAGTTTGAAAAATCAATACATCATGAACGATTTTTTTTTATTGTCAATTATTTTTGAAATGAAACCCAAAAGATTAATAGCATTTATATATCAACTGGGCAGGAACAAGTTATTTTCGGCTTTAGGTTGATTCGTTTGTAGTCCTATAAAACTTGCACAGGGTCACATACAACAGCAAGCTGAGAGCACTGAGACTCGCCAGCAACCAGTAGTACTTATCTATCCTTGCTTGTCTCATATCATCCGAGAACCATCCATGCTTCCCTGGACCGACATCGGAACCTGTGAAGAGTTCGATCAGCGAGATCAAGAGGGCACTAACGAAGCTGCCAACACCAAACACACTCGTACAAATTGCTAGCCCCATCGTTTTCATGCTAGAAGGAACTTCGCTGTAAAAGAACTCCTGCATCCCAATCACCGTGAATATGTCTGAGACTCCGAGAAGTACGCATTGAGGGAGCAACCAGAAGATGCTCAGTGTCGTGTTGTCTGATCCCATTTTGGTGGTGTTCTCTAGCCTCTTTTCTTCAACCAGAGCTGCGATCACCATGGCTATGGTCGAGAGGAACATTCCGACTCCCATCCTCTGCATCACGGTGATGCCTTTTTCGTCCTTTGTGATGGAACTCATTACTGGAACCAGGAGATTGTTGTATAAGGGCATTAAGGGGATTATTGTGATGGTTATTGCGCTTTGGAGAGTAGCCGGTGGAATCTCGAAGCGACTCCCTATGGTCCTCTTCATTGTCATGCCTTGCTTTGTGAAGAATGTGGGAGGTTGCTGGAAGATCACTGCAAATATCAGGAGTGTGGCCCAGAGAGGAAGCAAGCGTAACACAACTTTGGTTTTTTCAGTGAGGCGTTTTTCAGGGTATTCTTCGGGTTCCTTTGTGTTGCCGTTACTGAGCTTGGTTATGTCGTTGAGCCTGTGGAAGGAAAATCGCTTAGCCATGGAGCGTATATTAGGTGATCAATTCTGTTCCCAAGGAAACTGAATGTCAATAGAACTTACTCCAGTTCTGAAGCATGGATTTTGTTATCTGTGTTCGGCGGGGGCATTCTAAACCTGAACCCTCTTGTCACAGCATCTCTCAAGGCTTGAGCCGCACGCTGCAAAAAGCTGTACTCCACTTTCTCTGCATGGTTGCATATATACAAGTTTCTTCCCCATGCGAAAAAGATCACTGAGGTAGCCATCACGACAGATGGTATAGCGAAGCCAAGTCCCCATCCCCAAGTGTCCTGAACGTATGGCATGATTGAGATCCCTAAGAGGCTGCCGGTGCACACACCGTAGTACCAGAATGTAAAGAATAACCCTCGCCTGTTCTGAGTGTTGTCGGTGTCCTTTACACTGGATGGCAGGTGTTGGTCCTCTCCTAGTTGATCTGCTCCAAATGCTTGCAGGGAAGGGTTGTATCCTCCTTGCCCCACCGAGATCAGGAAGAGGCAGAAGAAGAGAGTGGTCGAGGAAGCGCCTTTGGTCTTCAAATCAAGCGTGGTTGATGTCAGCGCCAGCAGTCCCTTAACAAACAGACAGAATTGTATTAGGAGTGCCAGGAAGAACTTCGTTAACAAGTAGAATTGACAGGAGATCACTTTGATTTGCGGCTGTAGTTTATATATTTGACTGTACTGAGTGTCGTACTTCGTTCACCTCTTCAGTGATTAGTTATATGATCTAACATGATGCATCAGATGATAATTGTTTCTGAAATATGAGTTCCAGGATATTAGGGTATTCATCTGGAGTCGTTTTGTCGTGACTAGTGCATAGTAATAGCGTTGGTGGAGGTTGACACTGATTTCATTTGTGATAAAAAAAAAACACTTTTGCTTTTTTAAGTGGATCTTAATCATACTCATTAGTGCTTTCCTTTAAAGGCTCAGTATTTGGATGCCGATTATGTTAGAAGCTAATACGAAACGAAAGCACAAAAGCAAGCACGGAAGAGAGAACTGTACCCAAACACTGTCATTTCATTAAGGATTCCTGCTTAACTTACTGAACCAAGTTTAAGCTCTGTAAGTGCATCAACTCATATGTTTCCTCGTACTGTGATCACTAACACAGGACATCACACCACATTATTCTCGATACTCGATCGAGCATAGTGTCCCCTCTAAATAGGACCTTAATGGACATGGTTTTCGTCTGAATAGGATCTACCCGAAAACTTGACTCCAACGTACTTCAGGAAACTGAAACAATTGAAAATCGACACGCAAAAAACGTAGGAGTCCAAGCAAGAAATCCAACAAAAAGAGCACAAAAACGTGAACAAATCCAAACATCAAGGGAGGAATTGGAAGTGGCGTCCATGGAACTCACAGCCACGTAGTGCATGGAAGAGGCTATAATGATGGAATAACGGTCCCTGAACAAGCAATCGGCCAGAGGCGCCACCAACAGCGGCATGATTGATGTCAAGCCACACCATACGTTCACCGTCTTGGCTGCCTCTGAGTTGCTCATCTTGGCAATATCAGTAAGATAAGTCACTAGGTTCGACGCCACCCCTTTGAACACAAATCGCTCCATCCCCGCGATTGCTGTATCATATGTATTTGATGAAAATCACAAAATCGAAGAGGAGAAGAATAGAGAAAAAATATAAAGTCCTATAATATACCTATCACGATGATGCATGGTTTGTTGATCTTGAGCCCAAGAGAATTTCCTTGTGTTCCTGCCATGATTCGTCTGCTGCAGTGAAGTTGATGCAGCTGCAGCTAGCTATGTTGTATATGTCTGCTGGAGCAGTGCAAATTTCACACTGAAGCAAAGCTAGACATATATAATTAAGGCTGTCACGACACTGCAACTCATACTTATAATATGTTGGTTATGATTTGTCCTATCAAGTTTATCAGTTGCGTATTGTATTAACTATCCTTAAAAAAAAAAAAAACTAGTAATACTTATTAAAAACGTAAATGATATTTCGATCTCGACAGTCGCCGTGGGTTATTTTACCTCGGTATCAGATACGTATGTACTTGGTCCTGTAATTATATCACTATCACGCTCCTCTTTATTTCCCCACAAGAATCTAAAGCTATAACAAAGAATATCTTATATAGGTGTTTTATGTATGGAGAACAAAAGAAATTGATGAGCTGAGCGAGTTTAATGGTGAAACACTAGGCATAGCACCAAAATGAAACATGAATAGAAAGAAGAAGTGGAAAAGCAGATGACTCCACTTTCAGTTGTTTGCGTATAAGATAGGAGGTGGGATTTGTCATTGCTAGGCTTTAGCCTAAGCCATACTGATGTAACGCGTCACTCCAAAATATATGCACAAACTCATATGTTTACGTATTACTGTACTTGTTGAATCTTCGACCTTGATCTTCATCGTCACACCACACACATGTTCGCGCTGAGCCATATGAATGAACGAAAAGAGATTAATGGCTCCGACGTTCACATGCATGAACTGCAGAGGAGACGTCACACCACACACATGTTCGTGCTGCGCCATATGAATGAACGAAAAGAGATTAATGTCTCCGACGTTCACATACATGAACTGCACAGGAGACGCATTGTCTGTTGACTCATATGAGAAGCGTAGAATAACGTCAAAAGACAAAATTAAGTATCAGGGTTCTTGACTCGTCAAGATTAACCAAGGTCTCTCTCAACCTCGGCAGTCCTCGACAGCCTACACATCCAAGATCTTCAAAGCTTAGCTAAATCCACAGTGTACAAGGAGCATCAATCACCTCTAACACTTTCATTGATTCAAGAATGTAACGAAAATTGCAAAGTGCACTGAACATCAATCACCTCATTTCCATTGCATCTTCAAACAATACAATCTGATTACACTTCAACAAAACTGTGCAACATACAACTCAGAAACTATCAATTCAATTACCATGACAAGATCTTCAAACTACGCCAATCTGACTACATTCCATCAAAACTGTGCAACACACGACTCCGAACTACCGATTCAACTACATCTCATCAAAACTATGCAACACTCAACTCCGAACTAACAATTCTACTTCCTCTACAAGAATCTCCAAACAACGCGATCAGACTGATTACATTCCATCAAAACTGCACGACATACTAACTCCACACTACCAAATCAACTAGGTGCACAAGAATCTCCAAGAACTGATGAACTCCCACGCCATTTGCCTAGCTAGTCATCCAACAGCATCATGATCACTTCACATTCTCCTCGCTAATCAATTCAAGTGCTGACTGCTCCCGCTCCGCCTTGGCCTGATGGCCCTGATCCATCGCCATCACCCCTTGGCTCTCTTCGTTTCCTGCACGGAAGCCTGTGATCTGGGTACTTCGAGTAAGTGGACTTGGACGCCACTCTTGATCTTGCACCAGGACGAGCCCTTTTTCTTGTGACTCCCCACTTCTGCTCTTTGGCAGCGCCCGAGGTTGAAGCCCCCGAGGTGGATGAAATCAAAGACGATCCCATTCTTGATTTCCCAGAGGAGGCAATGGCGGGAGCATCGAAGGTGACTTGGGTTTTCTTCGATGGAGGAGTAGGGCAATCAGAAGTAAAGGGACCCGTCCACGAGTGAATTGTGACCACTTCAGGATTCCTCAAAGGAGAAGTGGTGTTGGTGGCTCGGATGAATGTGAATGGGGCAGCAAGGTGTTGAAGCCGAGGGGAAATTTGGGATGAGAAAGAAGAACCTGCAAAAGACGTCGAATCCCATGTCTTGGGTGGCACCATGGTGGTGGAAGCATGGGGCTCTGATGAAGTCCTTGAGGGCGCTGCTGTACTGGTGGAAGAGGCAGGCTGTGATGAGATCCTCTTCGACGAAGTAGTCCTCGACCGGTTAGTACTGGTGGAAGAAAAGGCCTGAGACGAACCCACCAGCGACCAAGAAGCACTGCTCGACAGATCAGTACCGTTTGAAGAAGAGGCCAAAGACAAACCCCTCATCGACGAAGAAGCACTCCTCCATCGGCCAGTACCAGTGGAAGAAGAAGAGGCCCCAGACGAACCCCGCTGCAATGAAGAAGAACTCCTCCACCTGGCAGTACCAGTGGAAGAAGAAGAGGACCCAGACGAACCCCACTGTGATGAAGAAGAACTCCTCCACCGGGCAGTACCGCTAGAGGGTTGTGACGAATTCCACATTGACGAAGTACCCCTCGACTGGTGATCAGCGGTGGAAGTGGAAGTTCTCCACAATGAGGCCGAGAGGGACGAGGAAGTTCCCGTACCCGACTTGGGCCAACGAGACGAAGTCCTAGACACAGCAGCGGTGGAAGAGGGAAAAATCGAGGAAGTCGCCGTCGAGGGGGAGGTGAAAGGGAAGGGCCGAGACGAGGTCGAGGACGAGAAAGTCCTCGACGTTGTTGAAGGCAAAGGTGGGATAGGGGGTTTCTTGGTGGGGTCTTGATTGGGATTGGGTTTCTCCATGGTCTTGGGAGGATTCTTGCAGTTGCAAGATTTGTTGTTGTTTGATCTTGAATTTGTGGGGTTTGGTTTGGTTTTGTGCTGGAATTGAGAGAAATGGGATTAGGGTTTGGTGAAGGTGGTGAAGGAGACGTTAATGGGCAGGGGAGTGGGTGTATTTATAGGTTTTGGGTCTCAAGCGACCGTTGGATGATCAGGTTGAATTCGGATTTGGATTTGGGTGTTGTTGGGCATGTGAGGGCCGTTGGATCAGAAATTTGAAATCGGATTTGGATTTGGTGTGTGACGGCCGTTGGATATCAGATGGGAGTAAACGGGATTTCATGACAAAAAGAATTTGAAACGAACTCTTTGTCCTCTAGCAAGTTACTACGAACATACATTGCATGGATTACGTTGAATCATATGGTGTGAAGCATAACGGTGTATGATGAGCCCACTGGGTTCACCTAAGAAATGATTGATAGGTCTTTAAGATCTTTGACTATGAAAATGAGGAATGTAGTACATGTTCACGGAGAACAGTCTCAATAGGTTTAATCGTGCAATTTTTTTTGAAACGCATCAAACATCGTTACTTGTTTGTTTTATATTTGTAAACATCTTAAACAATATCTCTATTTCATTCAAATTGTTAAAATTACTATATCATATACTTGATTATTTAATATTGCATTTTCGAAAATTTGTTTAGGGAAAATCACCCAAAAATACAAAAAACAAAAAAAAAAATCCAAAAAAATATACACGGATTTTTAATTTCACGAACATACAAAGTTCTCTTTTCTTCATCATCACCACCATCACTCCCCTGTCGCCGAACACCACCACCTCCATCCCTGCCACCACCATCACGCCACCCTCTCCACCACCGTAGCCTCTTCACCTCAACCATTGTCCACCCCGTCGCAGTCGTCCATCGAAAAACCAACTCTAACTTCTCCTCCGCCCCCATGCAACCACTTTTTCTATTGAAACCTTAATCGTCGCCTCTTTCCCCCACCACGTATCAACCTCTTCGTTGAACCCTTAATCCGTCGTCGTAATCATTTTCGTCTATCCCCGTTTCGACCATAAAGAGGTGTGTCATGGTGTTAAAGAACAGAGAGAGAAGGAGAGTGTGGTTTTCTATGTGTTCAAGGATTCTAACAGACGGATTATAATAGAATAAAATTTTCTTTCATTGATTATAAAAATTGAAACAGAGTGTCCAAAGAAAATAAAACAGAGCACACGAGCAAAAATGAAATAAAGCGTTTTAACAAAATCAAAATTGAACGTATGAACAAAAACAAAACAAAGCCCGAACAAAAAATATCGACAGTCTATTTCAAAAATAGTATAAACGCTCTGTTTGAAAATAACAAAGTCACTCTATTTTTGAAAAACACAGAAATTTTGTTTCAAAATATTATAGGCTCTCTATTTCTGAAAATACAGACACTGTTTCTAAGCAACAATCAAACTGAGCATCTGAAGAAAATGAAATAGAGCGTCTTAAGAAAAATAAAAATAGAGTGAGTTTTAAAAAAAATCCAAAACAAAAATCGTCTTCTGATTGTGTTGAAACAAACAACTTATTATTGATAAAAACATCCAAATAATAACAATATGAATCGTAATATTAATATGAGTCTTTGATAAATGAAACAATGCTCAATAACATGAAAATTATCAATGTGCTATTTTATTAAACACCATGTGTGGATATAACTTTTAACTCATCAAGAGCACTAAATCGTAAATCTCTCATGATACCAAATCAAATAATACAAGAATGTATATCACATACGAACCCAAATTCATAACAACAGAGTGCCGAGATAATAAAGTATTAAAACAGAACGTCAGATGACAAAACAGAACGCTTGAATAAAATCAAAACAAAGTGTCTACATAAAAATGAAACAGAACATCTAAACAAAATCTAATAAAATACAACAAGCAACAACACATTCAGAACAAAATGCAAGCTTCCATGTTTTAGTCATGGCTTTGTACAAACAAAATTTTAATCAACAACTTATTTGCCCACATAATCCAGTCCATATAATCCATTTTTATTCATACATACACTATTCACATATCAAACAGAGTCTCTTACAATATCACTTCATTTGCCCATGTGATCAACATATCCTATTTCAATCGCCCCTAGATGCATCTCCTGTTTCGCATCAAAATCCGTGATCGCACCTCTAACCAAGTCTGAGATGAGCTTCGAAAGAGCATCGACGCTGTTGCAAGATTGATATGATCGGTCGTCATCGGGATCGCTGTCGACTGGTTCGACGGCAGCGGACACTTGTGATACAGAGGTCGAAATCTTTGCCGAAATCCAGCCACGTCGTTGGAATCTTCGTCGGAATTCGATCAAATCGTCAAAATATGAAATAGAGTATCTGAATCAAATCAAAGTAGAACGTATAATCAAAAATGAAAATAGAGCGTCAATACAGAAGTGAAACATATCATGAGTACAAAAAAGAAATAGAACGTCTTTGTTATTTTAAAACAGAATGTGTGTCATTTTTGAAACAGACTGGAAAATTTAAACCAAATAAGATGACAATTAAAAATCAAATAATGCAAATAAAAATTGATCAAAGACATCCAAATAATAACAATATGAATTGCAATAGTAGTACGAACCTTTGATAAATAAAACGACACTCAATAACATGACATTTTTCGATGTGTCATTTTGTCAAACACCTTGTGTGCATACGAAACAGACCAACATAGAGATAGCATGTCGTTCACTAGAGCTTGCATTACGAAAACATAATCAAATGCGAATTTTCACTTTCTTTTCAACTCCCTCGCATGTCTTTGTACTCATCTTTCTACTAAAACATCACTTTGCTCTCCACAATTTAATTCACTCTCTGCCAACATATTACTTATCTTCCAACAAACAAACACAAACATGTCCACATCGAAAACCTAACATGATTACCTAATACCTCCTACATTTTGTTTCTCCGTGATCAATGTCACGCAACCACGTCAGTCATAACCAGTCCAATAAATCCCAAACATAATCAACAAATCACACAATCTGTCATTAGATCAACAAACAAACTCAACATACTTTCAAACCAATCGATCAAGAGAACCGGTAACTTCTTCGAATCATGAATCGGATCTTGGTGACGCTGTAGCGGTGAGGTTTCTCCGACGGGTCTTCGTGCTCGTTGAAGCTCTTCCACCTCAACGCTGGCATTGAAGGAAACTCAGAACTCGAAACACGATGTCGATCGATCGATCGAGTCCATGATGGATCAGATCGCAACGACGATCGTTGATGTGACCGACGATCGTCGGAGAGGATGAAGTCGGTGGCGTTGGGGTTGCCCTGAATTGGAGGGGGGTGAGGAGGAAGACAGTGTCGGGGAGGAGAAATAAGAGAGGGATTAATGAGAATATGATTGAGATTATATGTTTTGATAAATATGATTCTATGGATATGATTTTGAAAATATTTCTTAAAAAAAATTATTTTGGATCATTTGTCCGTTTATAAATTATTAATATAATCAAATTGTTATATAAGCTTAGTTATTTGAATCAACTCACAAGTATGAAAATATTACATATTCAAAGCATAAAAAATTAAGCATTGTAATTTATGAACACTAACTTTTACCATCAAATGAACAGGAAGTATTGAGCATACGAGAAAATTGATCCATTTCCATCGAACCAACTTATCCGGTCTCGCCGGCACACACTCTCAGCCACCAGCGCACATCCCGCAAAACCACCACATGTCCGCCGCCGCCGCCGCCGCCATCAGTTCCCTTACCTGAATCCGGCGGGCACCACCACCAACCTCATCTCATCCCCGACTCACCTTCTCCACAATGGCGGCGAGAGTTCCATTCTCACTCCAAAACACTCTTTCCCTCCTCTCCTCCTCCCCAAATCCTAACCTTAAAATTTTCACAACTCGATTCCCTCTCCGATCTTCCCGATTCTTGAGATCCCGCGCTCTGTGTAGCAGCGCTAGATCCGAGAGGACCGCCGATTCGGAGCCGTTTGTGATCACTACGCCGTTGTATTACGTCAATGCGCCGCCGCATATGGGGAGTGCTTATACGACCATTGCCGCGGACGCGATTGCGAGGTTTCAGGTAGTGTGAGTGGGTGGTGATGGACTGATGGTGGTGACTCTGTTTGTTGCATATATGTTGATGTTTGTTGTAGTGGATTGTGGGATTGTTGATTCTGGTTCTGTTGTGTTTAAGTGGATTGATTATAAGCCTACCCTGATAGAAGCTGCGCGATGTTGTTATTTATTCGAAGACAATGCAAATGGATGTCTGTCTTTGGGATTAAACCGTGGAGAATGTATGTTGATCTCGTACCAAGTGTCCAATTGATACGAGATCAATTATCAATGTCACACTTCCTAAGATTGTATTGTTGAACCAACTCTAAGAAAGATTCAACATTTTCTCAGTAGTCAAATCGTATGAAATTCAGGGCATTATTTACCGATGAAGCTAGTTTTTGCTTTGCATTTGATATGCTAATGATCTGAGGTTATTCCAATGAAGAAGTTGCTCTAGCCTGGTTTTGGTTTTTTTATGGGGGAGCCATGGGGGATGTTGGAAGTTGATTATCGATTGTTAATGATACTCATGGCAGAGATTGTTAGGAAAGAAGGTGATTTTTATAACCGGAACGGATGAGCATGGAGAAAAGATTGCTACAGCTGCCACTGCGAGTGGTTGTAGTCCACGTGAACATTGTGATAACATTTCACAATCTTACAAAAAGCTCTGGAAAGAGGTAATTTTTCCTGAACTGATTCCACTGGAGAAGTTTGTTGTCATCAGTTTACCACGAAGGAGTAACTCGATTTTTCGTGTGATGCTGTTGCAGTTGAATATAAATTATGATAGATTCATTCGCACTACGGATCCTAGACATGAAGCTATTGTTGCGGAGTTTTACTCCAAAGTGCTTGCCAATGGTGACATTTATAGGGCCGACTATGAAGGTCTGTATTGCGTTAACTGTGAGGAGTATAAGGTAGGGTACTTGACCATTTATCCTTGCCCATTTCTATGTACAAAATAAGCAGTGATTTTGGATCTGTACCAGTTCGTAGAGTAACGAAATCCTTTTGTATTAGACAGTTTGGAGGCACTAGAATTGTAACTCTTTCGTAAATTAAACCACCCACCTGCTATTAGAAAGGGTTGACATTATGTGGTCACGACACATGCGAAGTGCACATGGATAAGTTTTTGATGTTACTGAAATTTACTATGAATTGGGAATTATGTCTTCTGTTTTTGGCCAAAAAGCATGAAGCGGTAAACAGACATTTATCCTTCGTTTGTTTCTAAAAGCTATTGCTTGTGTGGCTGTTAAAAATGGTTTTCTGAACCTTACTGTAGACAAATCTGAGCAATGGAAGTTAACATCATTTTGCTTGTCCAGGATGAGAAGGAACTTCTTACAGATAACTGTTGTCCTGTGCATCTTAAGCCATGTGCCTTAAGAAAAGAGGATAACTACTTTTTCGCTCTGTCAAAGTACCAAAAGCAGTTGGAAGAACTCCTTATGCAGAATCCAAATTTTGTACAGCCTTCTTACCGTTTAAATGAGGTAAGTTTGTTTCTTCTGTATCCATAGCTGCTAATATTTTGTGTTTTGATGCCTTGTTATGTTTTCTTGCATTTTTCTGATATTTATTGTTTGTTAGGTACAAGGTTGGATCAAGACTGGCCTGAAAGATTTTTCAATTTCTCGAGCATCAGTGGATTGGGGTATTCCCGTTCCCAATGATCCAAGTCAAACCATATATGTCTGGTTTGATGCTTTGTTGGGGTAAGTTTTTCTCTAGTTAGCTCAGAATTGTTTATTCATCGTGCCTGTCCTTGCTTTATTGAGCATGTTACATTTCACCATTATTATACTTCGAAATGTTAGCCGGAATTGTTGATTATCCTGGTTGGAAAAACATCACAGATGTTTGCGGTCAACAGTTGGTATTGCTGTTAGCCTGTTCTACTTGTTGGTTTTAGTATCTTTACTACACCGTGTACAATCCTTCCATGTTGTGCCTCTCTCTAGAATATCGCTGGTGTGGATATGTTATGAAATAAAAAATTAGAACAAAAACATGACAGAGTGAGTGTGAGAAGTTTAATTGTACTCTTGCCATTGTCTTGAACCAGTTACCTATCAGCACTGCTAGAACACCAAGAGCAGCCTGATTTACAAAAGGCAATTTCCTCAGGCTGGCCTGCATCTGTACATTTAATTGGCAAGGTTAGCATCTTCCACGATACAAGTGCGCACTACTGTTTTCTATGGTATTGCAGGACTGCCAATGTTTGTAATTCGAGTAATGCCATGTTACAGAGTTTATCACTTTAATGCAGGACATATTACGTTTCCATGCTGTATATTGGCCTGCTATGCTGATGGCTGCTGGATTAAGGATTCCGCAAATTGTATTTGGCCATGGATTTTTGACAAAGGTACCAAATCCATTGTGTGATTTTTAATATTTTATCACCCTTTTCTTCATCCAAAGCCGCTGTCTGCCTTTAGTCTATCCTTTTGCTACTTTCATGACAACAATGATGCTCTGTCAAGAGTTTTGATCTTCTGGAAATAGAAAGGGTTCCTACTTAACGGGGGGGCTCCTATCTTTCTCTGAGTTTTTTTTTCCAAATATCTCTTACTCTGCATTTTGATTTAACAACTACACATACAAATCTTTCTTTTGCTCTCTGTATACCCTTTCGCACATTTATATAGTTACCTTGGCTTCTCTACTTGATTTTGACCTCATGAGCTCTGATTCATTCTTGATTGCTTATGCTTAGTTTAACTGTTTGTTACCAGCTCGAACAGTTTTGTCTTTTTTCATTTTGGATATAGGGAACAGTTTACGCATAGTTGAAAGCAGTATTGTACCGTCAAGTAAACATTTCTTTTGTGTCAAACACTTAGTAGCTCTTGATTGCTTTTATTCTATATCTGTGATTCCTTTGTTCCCTCCTTTATCTTATGCCCAGTTTCGTTTTATGCAGCTTTGCTCTTTGATTAAAACAAGTGCTCTGATTATAGGGCGGCATGAAGATGGGCAAGTCGTTGGGGAATACGATAGAACCGAACGAGTTGGTGCAAAGATTTGGTGCTGACGCCGTGAGATACTTCTTCCTAAGAGAAGTGGAATTTGGTAGCGATGGGGACTACTCGGAGGATAGATTTATCAATATTGCTAACGCACATCTTGCAAATACCATTGGTACCCACCTCAATGATTATTTTCTGGGGAGTCTTTTTGTTGCCAATATACCTTGGGTTTTTACCTTATGCGTTTTAGTGCTTGACATACAGGAAATCTTCTGAACAGAACTCTTGGGCTTCTCAAAAAAAATTGCCAGTCAACCTTGCCTGTTGATTCTGCTGTTGCGACTGAAGGAAGTGCATTCAAAGCTAATGTGGATAATTTGGTGAGTGGAAGTCAAACTCACCAACATTTCTTTGTTCAATCATCGATGTTGTCAAAGAAAAGCCTACGTGCACTCTGTGCTTTCATTAATCTTCTTAAAAGGATTTATCAATGGACCCAATTTTTATCATCTCGTGTAATTACTATTTTTGCTTCACATAGCAGTCATTGGACAGAGCTCACGTTTTGACATAGCCATACAACTATGCTCACTGGGTCATATATATCACCAAAAAAGAGAAAGAAAAAGGGAAGTTTCCCACGCTTTTGATTTGGATGACACAGACTGCACGTTTGTAATTTTTAGGCGGTCTTTATTTGGCTTGCTTTTTACTGGTTAACTGAGATGATATCTTGAATCCTTTTCCCAGGTTGAGAAAGCTAGGATCCATTTCCAGAATTTGTCGCCATCGTCGGCTTGTGAGGCTGTTCTAGAGATCGGTAGTGCTGGAAACCTCTACATAGATGAGCGCGCACCTTGGTCTCTTTTTAAAAAAGGGGGTGATGCCGCAGAAGCTGCTGCAAAGGTTCTTTTGCCTCACCTTGATTTCTGTTATGCCCCATGACAACTATATATTTTAAAAGTGTGTTCCCTGTTCTACATTAGTTATTTTGCTCCGGGGCTTGTGTTGATAAGTTGCGAATATTCATTTCTGATGGAACAGGATCTTGTGATCGTATTAGAGGCCATGAGGATCGTAGCAATTGCGTTGTCTCCAGCTGCACCGAGCTTATGCAAGAGAATTTATTTGCAGCTTGGGTACTCCGAGGATCAGTTTGATGCCATCACATGGGTATCATCTCTCACCTTCACTCTTTAGTCTTTGGTAATTTACTGGATGGAATATCACCAGCCCTCATATTCCAAACTACTCATATGTTTGTATCTTGCCTGTAGAATGACACTAAATGGGGTGGTCTGAAGGCTGGTCAGGTCATGGGTCAAGCGGAACCTGTGTTTGCGAGGATTGAGCTGGAGACGCAGGATGAAGGTGAAGCCGCTGTGACGAATAAGGCTCCCAAAAAGAAAGGGCGAGCATCCAAGGCTCAGACTGCTGTAGAAGCATAGTCATCCTAGATGGTGTTTTTTTCCATGGGGCAGTGTTGTATATGCTCCGAGAATACGAATGAACTCCAAATTGGCAGCCGTTTGTTGTTGTTGATTGAGCTGGAATTTCGACTCCATTGTTCATTTTGTTGTAACTTCGTATGTATTTATTCATATGAGCGAAAGTCGCATTGGTATTTGTAGACAATAAACTGGTATGAGAAGCGCCCTTGAATGAATAATTTATTCAATGCCAATTCTTGTTCCTTGGATCCTTATCTTACTGTAGCTCATATTATCAAGTTAAAAAGTTTTGGTTCGTTTTGGTTCCTGCTTCTCAAGATGAGCAAGACAGCGCCTTTTATTTCTTCAGTGTTTGGAAAAGGTGAGTCGGCAGACTGTATGTGCGTTTGATACTTCTATGGCGTGTGTGAGAGATGAAGAGTCGTGCTGCCACAAGCACGTGCTGGTTCTGAAACTTAAGGGAACTGATCATACCACTGCATGCTACGCAAAGATCACAAGATCTCAACACTGAAGCATGGGGAGTTGGGTCCTCGAATGTCCGATGGCAAACAGCATCAAGGATCAACGGTGTAAAACAAAAAAAATTAAAATTTACAGGTTTTTTCCCCCTCCTTTTTTTGTGATTTGGTTTCATTTCTATCATTGGAGTACCCCTGTTGTGGTGCAGTGACGACCGAGGATCTCAATTTGAAGTATAATAGTGCAGGTGATTGTAAAGCTATATCTGTTGCTATTTTATCAATTTACTATATCACACATTCCAGGAGGTGGCTGTAGTTTAGTGGTTAGAATTCCACGTTGTGGCCGTGGAGACCTGGGCTCGAATCCCAGCAGCCACAGTTTTTTACATTACATTTTTTTTTTTTCTTAACTGCTTTCGATGACGACTGCTTTGGGCTACATACTCTTTGGTTGGGCCGACCATGAGACTGACTAGGGCAAACGAATTTGGGGGTTGACTATGGCGGTGCACATTTGTTCGTACCGCTTCATCAAAGCCGTCGACTTTTTTTCCCCCCGCTGCCCCCGGTCGATTCTCGAGTCTCCGATCCCGACTCCGGCGACGACTTCTTCTCCGATCTAGCGAATCCAAGGTATGTGCGTGAACTCTGTGCTCTCTGTCTTCCCTTGTGAGATCCTGATTCAGGTTTTTTATATGTTCGACATCGAGATCGTGTCCCTTTTTCGACGATTTATGGCGATCGATTCGTTGTTTTACTAGATCGTGAACGAAGTGATTTAGATCGTCGGCCAATAAAGACTATGGATCCATGAGAGTAGTGTGTAGGTGTTGATCGCATAGCGGAGTGGATATCGCGTTAGACTCCGGATCTAAAGGTCGTGGGTTCGAATCCCACTGCGATCGTCTTGATTTCATTTTTCTTCTCCTTTTTTTGCTTATCAAGCAATTTTGAAGGATAAGGTGAAAGCTGTGATCAGGCAGGTTCTCAAAGCAATTTGGTGTTGATCAATTGACGCTCAATATCAGGAACATTGAGTAAATCCTTGCTAGTCTAATGGCCTTAGACCGCACATTCTCAATCGACTATCCTCATCTTGGGGCGGCGGTAGCAATACGAGACCGAGGCAGACAGGTTTTACAGTAGAGTTGCAATTGCTAGTGCTTAGCATTGGGAATTTATTGGCACGACCAAGAATGTTGCACTGGTCTATTGGCTGATACAAATGGTGCCATCGGCCCATCAGCAACATAGAATCTTGCAAACCAATTTGACTGAGCATGTGCCATCTGGTGTAATAGGTAGAATTACAGGGATATCCAGTACTCGACAAACACGATGTTTGATTTTGGACCTACCTATGCTGAATAATAACACCCAGTTCACGAGGCAGTTACGATACCATAATCAACTTTTCGTGTTTCAATGTGGCAATTAGAAACTGAGGCAGACAGCTTTAACAGTAGAGTTGAAAGTGCTAGTGCTTAGCATTTGGAATTTATCAGCATGTCAATGTATTTTGCACGTGTCTATGGCTGATGCAAATGGTACCATCAGCATCAAAGAATCCTGCCAACCCATTGGATTAAGCATATAGTGTAATAGGTAGAATTTCTGGGATATCCAGTACTTGATACTTGACAGACGATTTTCAATTTTGGACCTAACTATGCTGAATAATACCTTGTTTGCGAGGCAGTTGTGATACCATAATCAACTTTTCAAGATTCGGTGTGGTATTTAGCAGGAGCGTAATTCGTAATACTTGTTTTGGATGTTCTTTAAGGCCCCAGTTTTCATCCTGAAGTATCTTCTGTTGGCATGGACCTATATTTTGCTTCGGTCATTCCTCAGTCTTTGTTTCCTTATAATACTGCAATGGTTATGTATCGATGTTATCAAGAGTTTTAAGAGCGGACTTAAATGCTGTCTTCCTGGTCAAGACTTCACATACCTGTAGGCTTTCCATGGCCATCGTAGTGCAGTACTTAAGCTGATGCAAAGATCAGGTTTACTTTACCTCTAGGCTTTCTATGACTATCAAAGTGCAGTACTTTAGCTGATGTAAAGATCAGGTTTTCTTTTATAATGTAGATTTTTCTTTAGGGATCAAGAATGCAGTTTCCATGTGTCAATGGTGAGAAGGTGTTGTATGTTCAATAGGAAGGACCTTATGAATCCATTATAACACTAAAAGTTAGGCTTTGTTTTAGGGTACGCATGCAGTTTTCGTTTGTCAATAGTGAGAAGGTGTTGCAATGCATACTCGACAGGAATGACCTTACGAATCCATTAGCACACTAAAGGCTAACTGGGAGGCATGACTTTCAACTCTGTTCTTGCTTAAGCATTTTTTAGTGATTATAACTTGATGCGTAAGTTTACATGTAGTTGGTGTTAAGACGGAGAACCATACCTTCTTTATGGTGTTTTCTAGATAATTTGCCTACCGAAGGGCGACTCCTGATGGAGTTTCATCGCATCAGGCTTTGCTGCAAGTGCATAACCAGGCTTTGCTGCAAGTGCATAACCCATTTTCTTATTAACCGCTTCATTTGATTGCTACCTTCTGGAGAAAGTTAGTCTCTCCAGTTCTTTGTTGAAGACCTCCTGTGAAATCAAGATGTCGATCTGCAATGGTAGTGAAACTACAACGCTCACAAAACCATTTGATATTGTTTCGGACTTTCTGTCAGTGAAATACCTGTTCTTTTTTTGTAAGATGGTGTTGTTTTTGAAACTTACCATTGCGGCAATCTTCCTGGAATGATATTCTTGAGAATAACCACCTTGAAATTTCCTGCAAGAATGCATCATATAAATAAGACAGCATTAGCAAACCTTGAAATTTCTTCTTTATCAATGGATACAAATTTATCATTTTACTTGCTTGCAATTGTTGTTGCTTTAGAGTTTCTCAGACCATTGTTTTTTGTTGGAATCTCTGGCACCTGTTCACCTCACTAACGATGGACTTTCACATGTTTGTGTTGGTCAGGCGATGGATGATCAAACTCTGGGATTCATAGCCAACTTTGTTGGTGTTTTTGTGTTCGCGCTGGTCATTGCTTATCATTATGTGGTTGCTGAAGCTAGGTATGAAGGGAACTAATCACGGATTCGATGCAGTAGCAGAAACCATGAAATGTGTTACTACATCGGATAATTTGTCTTTAGTTTGTCTTTGATTTTCATCGAACCATGTAATCTCATGATGGAAGCAAACTAGGGCATACTGTATTTTTACTTTTAGTTTGTTTACTATGCTGAGATTGTATTTCTGATACCATGCTTATGTTACATGGATTAAGAGACAAAAGGCAAGATTAACTGCCAGGATACAATGCTAGACATCTCCTTGTGATTGGTCCAAATGGAGAGTTGACAATCAAACTATGAAAAGAATGATATCTCTATCGTAATGTTGTGTTTGTATCGCAAGAATAATTTTGAGGTGGAATGAAATGATGTATTCATGCTGGATGGGAATAGAAAACGAATAAGGTGTTGCTTTCCCGCTAAGTTGTTTGACTGTTACGGTTGGAATTGAATATATCATTTTTTTATAATTTTATTTTTAATTAAAATTTAGAATTAGAGTTTTATTTTAAATAAACTAAACAAAAAATTTAAAATACTTTAAATTATTTTTTAAAAAAATATTATTAAAAAATAAATTTTAAAAATAAATAAATAAACTTTTATTTAAATACAACAATTTCATTACAAATTTATCACAAAACAATTTTGATGAAAATAAATTTAATTACAAAATTATAAATTATAAATCAAAATTACAAAATTTTAAATTAAATTTAAATTTCAACTATCATTTATAATTTTTAGTTTAATATTTTTTTAAATTATTAATATTTTATTGGGAAAATAACCAAAAAATACTACAAACCCAAAATATTTTTCAATACATACAATAAAGAAAAATAATTCCTATTACATATAATTTCTCATATTCTCATACTTCTCAGAATAAAAAATTCATTATTCACATAAACACAACAAAAATGAAATTCGACACCACCAGATCCGATCCCGTCATATTCGCCGACAATGATATGTACAAGACGATCGAAGTGGTCGTCGAAGAAAACAACCACAACAACAAGTTGCAGAAATTGTATTAGGAATGGTTATGATGATTAGACAAAGATTAGTACTGAGATTCATAGGATTAGAAATGTAGCAAGAAGTAGTCACAACGTGTACCTTGTCTACAAGCTGTCTAGAAGCAATCGGTCGCTTACCACGAATAAGAGGAAAAAAAAGTAGCAACCTCTGGTCATTATAGGGAGATTGAGATTATTAGGGGTTTGTAAAGATGTCATCTGAAATTTTGATGTGGTTTCTGAATTATAAGAGCATAAAAAGCAATGAACAAAATGGTAAAATGAAATCCACTAAAGAAAAAAGAACACCAATGAAGGAATTTTACTTTTGAAGATGAAGGAAGCAAAAGAAGGAAACACGACAAAACATTAATACAAAGGACCATTTAGATTGATGATGTTGCTTTTCTGGGGAAGAAATTGCATCCCCAATCATTAGTACGCCATAAGTTTCCAAATAATGCATCTGAACATTCATCAAACCTTCAAACACACTACATGAACTATATAGGGTCCACAGCAAAATCCATGTCTCCTTTGCTCTTCTAAAGCAAGGCAGTCATTAGGATCCTCACTATATTCCCGATCATTAACAAGACACAAGTTTTCAAATGCTGATTTATATTGTTTTCATCTGACGCATTGTTTCTTATAATTGACGCACTGTTTTCAAACAAGGCACTAGTTTAACGAGACAGTGCATCCCAAAACATATTAATTAAAGAGAATTGAACTCGATAATATCTTCATCAGCATAATCATCTTCATATTCTCTATTCAACTCAAAAATCCTAAAGGAGAAATAGTAAAGACACACTATTTATAATAACAAATACGCACTATTTGTAATAATAAAGACACATTATTTGAGACAATGCGTCTCAAACAATGTGTCTATATTATTTTTCAAAAACCAACACTGAGTCTTTGCCACCACCGAGGCAGCACCTCTCACTCCCAGGTTGGCTCTCACTCTCGCAATTTATGATGATGAGATGGATCATCAAGGGGAAAAGGTTGCTACTCTTGCCGCTGCGGTTGAGGGTGATGTTGAAACAATCACCACCGAGGTGGTTTTCGATAGTAATAGGAGCGCAGCTGTTGATAATTGGTTGTTCTCGAACTTTGAGCAAACGAAGCCGCCCAAGTCTCCTATGAAGGAGGATGTTGATGTTCTGGTGACTCCTAAATTTGTTGCTCCGATGTCCATTTTACGTAAAGGAGATTCCTTTTGTTTTGGCTTTTGATTTCGAGAATTGAGAATAATAATATAAGTTGGTGAATGGTTTGAAAGGAGAGGTTGCAGCGGGAATGAGCGATAGGAAGGGACGATGGCGGGTGAGGTGGAAGAGGAGAGGAAAAGGGAGAAGAGAGAGTGGGAAAGTGAATTTGTTTGTTTTGGGGATTTTTTCTCTGCGTTGTATCTTTTGAGAATATTTTTTAGAAAGTTGTATCTTAGGAGAATTTTATATATTTTTTTATTAAAATAATTTTTATTTTTATTTTAATATTGATTATATTTTAACTTTAAATATGTTTTGCATTTTCTTTGATTTTTTATATTCAAAATGATTTTTGGGAAAAAAATGTCATTCCCTTTCCGTCTTGAATAAGCGATTCCTTGGGTCAAGATGAGGAATCAAAAACCAAGTTTGGGCCGGAATGGGGATTCCGTATGGAATCACTCATTCCTATATCATCAACTAACCAAATTCAATTTTTCTCATTCCGAAGAAATATGCGATTTCATTCCAGGATCTATTCCATCAATCCAAACGCTATCTAAGTTTCATTTATGAGTTACATGAAGGAGGGAATGAGAGGGATTTTGACTAAAAATCCTCTCCACGTGTGTTGGTGAGTTTAGAGAGAATGGAAAGTAAAATAATACTCCATCCGTTCAGAATTGTTTATGAGTCACATGAACGAATGAGAGGGATTTTGACTAAGCAATCCTCTCCATGTTTGTGTTTGTGAGATTAGAGAGAATGGAAAGTAAAATAATATTCCTTTTGTCCCGAAAAACTTGTAACCTATTGATCCCGATCGAATCTTTTATGATTATGTGGACTTCATAGTAGTTGACTCTTTATCCTGGAAGTATGAGTCTCCAGCATTCTAAAAATGCAAATGCAAACCATATCACTCAGACAAGAAAGTAAGAACTCATCAAAATATCCAATTTGATTTGACCACAATCTTGACTTCCCAAATCTATAAAAATAAAATAAAAAATTCCATTATCACTCTGCTCTCAGTAAAAAAATGATGAACAACATAGATTTGAACACATTTCCTTCTTCTCCACGCCTTGACTTATCAAATGAGCAAAGATTGTGTATTTCTATCACATTGTCAGAGAACTACAAGAATGGGAGACCGTATAGCGGTGTAGTTCAGCGGTTTGTAAGATCTTATCATGTTCAAAGGTCCATCGTTTGGAGAATTTGGAGAAGAGGTAACAATTCTAATTGTGCACTTGAGTCGACTACTCCTACCGTGATAGGAATTTTTGATGTTTCCAACAGGAATAAAGTAAGAGTAGGGGTGAAAAGGGTCGAGCTTGATTTAAGCCAACTCGCATCAGTTGAATTAAGGATGAGAACCAATATTCGTTCCTTATCCGCTGCGCTTTCTCTGCCAAAATCTACTGTACATAGACTAATCAAGGTCGGTGATATTAGGTCTCATACTAATGCTTTGAAGTCTTCATCGACGGATGTGAATAAAATGACGCGATTGTGCTTTTGTTTATCAATGCTTATCCCGACAACCCTTGATGACAACCGGACGTTTGAAGGAATGTACAACTTCATCTTCACCATCAAGAACTATTTCGTCATAGAGTTATATGATTCGTTAATATATTGTCTGCTCAAGTCAAGATAGAAGAAATTATGTGAAATCAGATAATCGATATTTACTTAAATGAAAGAATCAAAGAAATTATGTGAAATCAAGTTAGGGTTCATCAATTACGAAAAAAATAAAAATAAAGAGTTGATTAATCATAAAGATAGTAAAAAAAAACCTCAATTAGGATGAATCAAAGGGGAGTAGGAAAGCTGATGAGAGGCCGATTGCCACTTTTGCTACGCTCAAAATGGGCAAGTGAATGGGAGTAAGATTAATGGGGCCAAATTTTCAGCCCAAGTTTTTTTTCTCCCGCTCATCATCTAATTTCATGGATTTTTAAAATTTGGCTGCAATTTGGAATTCAACTTTGACGCTCTTAGTTTTTTTTTTCCCAAATCCAAGAAAAGTTATTGTAGTCATGTTCCATCTAAATTACTTCCAAAAATGATAATGTAGTATTTAACGTGGAACAATAAAAAAATGATAAGTGTTGCAACCTTTTCTGAAAGGAATAGAAAGTTAACTTGGGTCATGTTTACTCCTTCCACTAGTTCTCTCAAATTGAGGGTAAAGGAAACTAAAGTAGATAAAAAGTCAATATTATCCTATTACAAAATTAATAACAAGATTCTATGCATCATAAAAAAAACAAAAATATAATTCAGCGTTTTATTTTTTTTATCCAAACATCTAATAAAACTCACAAACAAACATAAAATAAAATTATAAACTAAAAAATTACAACGTGAAAAATAACATTGTTAAAAGTTAATTGAACTCGGGTTGAAAATATCTTTTATTTGTCGTGATCTTAGTATTATGACATCGTATGATGATTGAATCTTTTGTGTCAATATGTCATTGAATTTAGAACTTAATTGCAAAGAAAGATGGTTCAATTAATCGTCAACGTGTCAAACAATTAATATTGCATTCATAACATCAGAATCAAACTTTTTACCATAGATATCAAAATCTATAAGTACGACAATCCTATGAAATCTCACATTGACCAAACCACATTCTCTACCTCTCTCATAAACCCAAAAATCACAACTTTTCCTCCAACAAAAAAAGTAGACTTCAGCAACTTTACAAAACCACTTTCACGTTCACAAATCGCAGTCATTGTCGGCTCTCTCTCGTGGGGTTAAACAATCCACCCATCATCACAATTCATATCTCTCCATATTCTGCTTTTGCTTCATCATAATCTTCATCAATCAAATCAAAGCGTGTTTCTTGCTCTTTTATTCTCTCTCTTGATCAATCAGGGTTTCAATTTCATCTGGGTTTGATGGGTTCTCAATCACAAGCAACCCTTCTCTTGCAAAAGCAGCTCAGAGGTGAGATACTCAATCGAGACCATATGGGATTTGGCCCCAATCTTGGATTTTGATGACAATTCTCGTATGGGTTTTTGTTTGATCTTGATTTTGTTATTGATTTGGGGTTTGGTGATGTTATTGTTTCAGATCTTTGTAAGAATCCTGTGGATGGGTTCTCTGCTGGATTGGTGGATGAAAACAACGTTTTTGAGTGGGGTGTTACCATTATTGGACCGCCTGATACCCTCTAGTGAGTTATCTTTTTCATGTATTGGATTCTTGAATTTGTTGTGTTTGAGGTTGATTGATTGTTGGGAAGTGTTTGATCATTGTTGGATGATGGCTTGCGGCGATCTTGATCAGTTTGGTTTCGATCGATGAATATTAGGATGTGGAAAGAGTGCTTGAAGTCGGAGTTGTACACCAGCCTTGATAGAATCAGAATCGTAGAATGAGATTGACAATTCTCGAACCATTTATTGCAATTGGATAGAATTGTGTTGTAATCTTAGTATCTCGTTTGGGAAAGTGAACTTTGATTTGTTTGGTTCGTTTGAGATAGTAGGCTTAGTATTTTGGCATGGCATATCTATAGTTTTTTGAGAATCAGAACCGTAGAATGAGATTGACAATTCTCGAACCATTTAGTGCAATTGGATAGAATTGTGTTGTAATCTTAGTATCTCGTTTGGGAAAGTGAACTTTGGTTTGTTTGGTTCGTTTGAGATAGTAGGCTTAGTATTTTGGCATGGTATATCTATAGAAATTCTAATAACTGTTTCAGTCTTCATGTTTAGATTGTTGGTCAACTGGTTGATTTTAGTTCGGCATACAAGATTCAATGTTTTTTATTTCTTGATGGTGAAAGAGTAGATTAGATTCAAGACCATGACTTTTGCTTGAAATATCGAAATTGTTCTTTTTGTTGCAGCGAAGGAGGATTCTTCAACGCGATTATGAGCTTTCCATCCAATTATCCAAACAGTCCCCCAACCGTAAAGTTCACTTCAGAGTTGTGGCATCCTAATGGTTAGTATTCATTAGATTATGACGTCTGATGATTGTTGATAACTTGGTTATTATCAGCTTAAACTTAATGTGGCATAGCAATGCATATTTATATCTTGCTTAATTTCATTTAAGACTTGGTCGAACATGAAGGGGAACTACGTGCAATTTTATGTTTCAATGAATTCTTTTTATATGTTTAAAGGCAGGAAATTGTCTGCAGTGAACTCGGCATTCAGCAACTGACATAATTTTATGATCGCAGTTTACCCGGATGGTAGAGTATGCATTTCCATTCTTCATCCACCAGGAGACGATCCTAATGGCTATGAACTTGCAAGTGAACGCTGGTCGCCAGTTCATACGGTATACTACTATAGAACTAAAGTGTAGTATTGTTCTCTTTACTAGGAACTTCTTAGGATCTTTTTATGCTTTTGCTCATCATTACTCGATTTCTGAGTGGGAGAGGTACTCCTGTTTATGTTGAAGAAAGAGAACATCGATCTAACCTTTGGTGCTGGCTTGATAATTACTTTCTTGTTACTGCTCAAGTTGTTTAGGGTTCATACTTGAAGGATGGATTGTGAATGATCTATTTCATCATTTTAATTGAATACTTGTACACTACAGTTTAGGATTTACCTACTGTGTTAGTAGATGTTATACCTCCTGTTTATTGATATGGTTTGTTCCAGAAGACACTGGCTGAATTGATGTTGAGCACTTAGTTTTTTGTTTCTCCGACCTTCAACCGTCTTCTAGTATCTTCCATGTTGTTGATGCTTCTTAAGTGCTGATCGTTTTAGCTGACGATTGTGCTGTCCGTTTCTCATAATTTCATAGCACCTTGATGCATCTCCTTCCTGTACAATAACTGCCATACGTTTCCTACGCAATGCTCAGCGTCTTATCATATCTTATTTGTTCTGCTCAACGTTTGATTTTAAAAATCATTTCAAACTGCAGGTTGAGAGCATTGTTTTGAGCATCATATCGATGCTTTCTAGTCCTAATGATGAGTCACCAGCAAATGTTGAAGCTGCGGTAAGTAGTCACTTCTTTTCTTTAGTTTATGCCTGCTCTGATAGTTCATGTCAAATGAATCATAGTCCTTCGTCTCAGTTAGAACTCAATGTTGTAGGTCAAGTTTGACAGCTTCACTCTCGCTTTAGGAATGAACATGAGTTAAATCGTTGGGAAAAAAAATGTCCTGACTAAATTTTTTTGGTTTCTTGTGTTAAAAAATGAGCTTGGTACACTTGTCCAAAAAAGAAAAAAAAGGAGCTTGGTACATACGTTAGGCTCTCGTATTCTTGGTCTTCGGTTGCACCAGTTGTGATGATCTTCATGTGTAACGTATGTACAGAGGGTAATACTGCTATTAGAATTCACCTCTCTTATTGGTTTTCTTCTGTGAGTTTGCAGAAAGAATGGAGAGATAGCAGGGACGAGTTCAGGAGGAAGGTGAGCCGCTGCGTGAGGAAATCACAGGAAATGCTGTGATGTGTTGCTTGCTCGTCAACATTCGGGTATGGCTGGTGGTCGTGTGTGGTTTGGCGGTCTTGGTCCTTGGATGGCTGATGTAAAATTTCCATAATTGGGTTTGGGATTGGATTCACGTTTAGTCTTTCCCCGTATTTGATCATTTCGAGTTATAAATATATAGTTCTAGAGGTATTGGTTCGACTTTTATGCGATTTCTTTGACAATGTAAGCTTGTGGTTCTAGTTGTTTAGTTTCATTACATGGCCTATTTGTGTTGGATCTTTGCATTGTTACTGCTATGAAATTTAGGGTCTAATCGCACACCTTATCAAAAATAAAAAATAAAAGAAAACCTTTTTTTTTTTGTAGGGCATTTGTGTTAGAATGAAATTGTCACTATAATTTATATTATATATATATATAAGAAAATATTATGGATAATTATATATATATGTATTTTAAATTACATAAAAAATATAAAATATTTGAGACTTTATATCATGATGCTAAACTATTTAAGTTGTTATTATCTCTTAATAATATTATGATAATGAAACAAATACGTAACAATATGTATGAGATAATGAAACGAAATTATAAAATTAAATACATTAAATATGAATCGTAAATATTATATATTATGTTATTAATTTATGATGAACCTATCAAAATAACATAAATTTTGATACCAAAAGATATTAAATTATCTATATGTATTATTAATCCACCAATGAGTACCAGTTAAATTTTCCAAGAATAGTTACGAGAAATATATGTTGCTAGTAAAATCATAGATCTCGCCGGTGGCGGGAAGGGTTAATCCGACGTGTCCACCCATATCCTATATATACTTCCCTCATCCCAATCCTCCAAACCTTAGAATTCTGCGAACTCAACCAACATCAAATTTCTCAAAGTTTTGATTGGGTCGCTATTGATCAGGGGAAGAGAACGACATCGTCCCCGGACAACGTACTCTAGCATCGGAGTATGATGGCACAATCACATCGATATCATCGCCAAGGATCAGGGTAACAAGGCGACACCGTATTTCAGAGTTTCGGAGTGGAGGATTGATCCGGTTTCAAAGAGGAGGATCGGGATCGATCTCGGAACAAGGTACTCGTGTGTCCGAGTATACGAGCACGATCGCGACAAGATCGTCTCCCATGTTAAGGGAATTAGAACGAAGCCTTCATTCACGGATTCGAAGAGGTCGATCGCCATGGACCCTATCCATGCCGTATGATGAAGCATACCGCGGTAAGTAGTTGTAATATCCTGAAAATGTTAGGGGAAAAAAAATTAGTGGATGACACCATTGAACCCATTATCCCACCCCACTCAAAAAGATGCTCCACTCAACAATCTCATTCACAAAAACTATGGAAGATGCGTTGAATACTTTCAGAAGTGTAGGGTGGAGCATTCTGAGAAGAATAGAGACGGAGAAAGGATAAGATTTCGTCTTTCGTCTTGTTTTCGTCTCGTATGTATGTTAACAACCATCGTAGGATCGAATTCCGACTAACTCCGACCTTGGCAACGCCTTCCCGACCACAGTCGATAGCCCTTTGCGTCGCCTTGCCGCCGCCGTCAAGGCAGGTAAACAAAATGTCGACACGCCCTGTCCTTGTTTTCCGATCACATCCAGCCGCCCAACGTCGCTTGGAGTCCTAGATCTAGCCCCGCCTGGAGTCCCCTACCTTCCCAGCGTTTTCTCCGACCAGATCCGGGCCTATCGACCACCCTCATCCAATGACGGAGAAGACGACCTACCTGGCGCGTAATCCGACTCGTTCCCGGCCTGCGTTGATCTTGCCCGGCCTTGTCGACGCTCCTCTACGTCGGAAACAGCCGGAGTCGACTGAAATTTGGTTGCCCAAGACCGAATTCGACCACCGAGCTCGACGATGACGGCCTTCGCGTGATGACCATACACCTCGTTGCCCCCTTGAGTTGTTCCCGACTCCCCTTGGTCATGCCCAACCACGCCGGAGAAGTCCCATCGTCCGACGACTTGAACCTGGTGCCGACGACGTCATCGTGCCAAGCCTGGATCTCCCTGAAACTTCCTGTTCGCGGGAACAGTGGATGATGAAAGGATTGTTCCCTTTTGTTTCAATGCAAGTGTTTAATATTATATATGTGTTGTATATCTAAGTGTACACACATGTATATGCATTATTTGGAAATATAATGTGACGGTACTTATACGTCGTGTTATTATTGTAGGTATGACGAATATCGAGGAGCAAAATTGAGTGTGCGTTCACTTTAGAGTGATTTCGATTTCAAAATGACAAGATAATACACATCGTTATCCTGAATTGAATTAAATGTTTGGATGTGCGTGTCTTGATTTGTGTGACTGTTTGATCACATACTTATATGTTAAATGAAAGAATAAAATCATGATGTGTTTGATTGTCTTGTATGTTGAATTGTATGCCTAGAGGGATAACGATGCAACCTATAGAATATTATAGATTATAATAAATTTCTGAATTCTTGAATACTGCTTGCTCTTGATGTGTGATATCATGTGCTAGTTATTATTTTTGTAATGAACTATTAATACTGGTGAACTCTAGAAAACGTTACAAAAATACATGACTCCGATGGTTTATAATGGAATTATTTTCATTCTCCTCGAGTATAATTTAATATGACAAATGAGGTTATGAAACGTCGTGATAAACACCTGCTGTACATGGAAGTTAATGTAATTAATTTCATGATAAATGCTTAAAAATCTTGAAACATAAATGCCGTGACAATCACATACTGTACATTGAAATTAATATAATTAATTTCATGATACATGCTTGAAAATCTTGAAATATAAATGTCGTGACAGTACATGATGTATATGGAAATTAATGTAATTATTTTCATGATACATATTTGAAAATCTTGAAACATAAACGTCGTGACATTCACCTGCTGTACATGTAAATTAATATAATTAATTTCATGATATATGCTTGAAAATTTTGAAACATAAACACCGTGACAATCATCTGCTATACATGAAAATTAATGTAATTAATTTCATGTTACTTGAATGAGAATCCTGAAAACTTGAACATTAAAAAATTCTTATAAATGACAATGACTGAAAGAGTTACGGGTACTATAATAGCTAAGGAGGGTGTGAAAAACCCTTTCGCGTGTACGCAACGGCATCAATTGGTGGCCGTGTTTGGTTATTATTAACCGTCTTGCTTTGTCTGCAGCGATCATCTTGCTTGTTTACTTATTCCTAATACGGTCACACTATGTAACATATTAAATTCTTGTTGTACCTACTCCAATGTCATTAACTTGTAAAATTCACGAAAGTCAATACGACATGACATGAAATATATGAAGAGTCTTAAAATTTTTAACAAAGTTAAGAACAGTGTAACAGGACATGAAATACATGAAGAGCATTAAAAGTTTTAATAAATGTTAAGGGTAATGAGACAAGGATTAACATGATTAACTTGAATTATGATTTTGTACGTGTTTATATATGTTTCTTTTTTATATATGATTGCTCGATATTGTTTGCATTGCATCCTACTTGTGCATGAAAAACGCATGATATAATAAGCATGTCGGACTGCTGAAATAAACATGTATCTCGTGTTAGTAGGCCTTCGGGCTCACGATTACGTATTTTTTTCAAGTAATAAAGATTGTGGGATGGATCATTACGTAGTAAGGATGATTAAATTCGACTTGTTGTAGCATTTTCCTTTCTTTATAAATATTTGATTTTCATGTAACATATGATAATATAAGTTTGACATTGATTGTTAGTTTCTATATTTCTGATACTTAAACCTCATGTAATCTTGTCGTCTTGTTTCAAATGGACTTTGAAGCGACGGTAACATCACATGTCTGGCAGGTATTTGACCGAAAATCTTGGAACGTTACAGTAGTCTTATTATTCTCTCCCTCTTTCGATCCAACTTTGCACTCAATGTTGCATTTGGTCAAGTTTGATGCATTCCTGACCAGTCCATGTAATGGTTTGATCAATCACTTCAAAATTACTTTAGCGTGTTTGATCTTGAGTAATATCGTGATTTGTGAGACTAGTATTTATAGTGGATAACAATTGTTGGTGACTCCAGTGTCACACTATAAATGAATGTAAGCAGAACGGTTCAATTATGAATATGACCAGTTGGTCGTGATCCTGATCATTTTATAAAAAAAAGTGTCCTCGTTGAGTCAACTTCGAAATTCTCATGCCATATATAATCAATAGAACGTTTCTTTGTTTAGTTGTCTATCCTGTATCACCATTAAGACTCATTGGTTTCTACTGTGTGTTGCAGAAAGAACTTAGTCTATGTAGAGATAGCAGGGACGAGTCCAGGGGGACGGTCAGCTGCTTGCGCTACCCGAGAAAGTTGCATATTTCTCCCTTATCAAGGTTAGGGTATCGCCGATGATGATGATCGTGTGTTGTATGGGAGACTTGGTCGTTGGATGGCTGAAGTATAATTTCCGGTTGGGATTGAGATCAGATTCGCCTTCTTCATTTGCCACTTATTTGATGATTCCGAGTTATAGAACACATGCTTGTATAAAATGCAAGCATTTGATATTGCCCTGTCATGACAACCACAATCTAATCAGTCCATTTGATATTGTCCTGTCATGATTTTCAAATATCTTATGAAAGATGTTGTCCAGTATCTCCCAAATCTTACTGTATGAGGTTTTCTTGTTCTAGTGGTGTTGTAAATTATTGAACTTATCCTTCGTTGCAATGTAAAGAGCATCAGACTCTGCTCTCCGCTACCATTGACAACGCTAGACAAAACAAGTCAGTGATGCAATACTGGGAAAATCAATCATAGAAAATTTTAAAGAGCGCATAAGTTAATGGAAAATCTATCCTTCTATAACAACCAATTAGGTGTCGTAGTACTGCATCTTGTCTCCCGTGCACAGCACGTGGAGAAATGTGCAATGTTGCAACAATTAGTTGGTTATTACACCAAGGACCCACCGATATATGTGATTACCAGCGAAATATAAATGGCAATTTTTGTGGATGATTACGGGTCAATTTCTATTAGCCCAATCAACAGAGTATAGATTTACATGATGAATTGAACGTTTCATTACTATTCTCTTGGATCCATAATTATTTTAACAGAATGATCGGCACACATATCGATATTAAATTTGACGTTCATGTAACGATGATCATATACAAGAATTATTAAAACGAGACTTATATTTATATATATAAAATAATACAAAATACATATGTGTTATAAGAATTATGGGACGAAGATAGTAGTCATGCCGTTCCATAATATAAGTGACTTTTGCTTATATAGGCCGTTCCAAAAAATACACAACATATCAATAATCTTTTCACATGAAAAAAATATCAAAATAATCATTATTTGTTAGAGTACATATACTCTCTTCTCTGACAACTGCAACAACTATAAATCCCATTATTAAAAAAAAATATTTTCGTCACCAAATTTTACATAAATTTAACACACATAAATTTATATATAAAATGAAATCATTATTTTTATTATGAAACGAAATAATATATTTTATGAAATCTCCCCCAACTTCTATATATACTTCACCCTCCTTTCTATTAGTTTAGGATCTATAAATGATGTGTTGAGACAAATGATTTGTGAAAAAAAATCTTTACATTTTCTGTATTTTGTATTATTGATTTATCTTCGAGATATATAATAAGCTTACAAAACTATTTATTATTTTATTTATAAATGAATGAATCAAACTGCTTTTGACTAACAAACAAAACGTGTTGAGGGGGAAACCGTTTTTGACCGGTGAACAGTGGCCGGTGAAAACGTGAACAGTGGCCGATGAAAAGGTGTTTTGGTTGTAAAGATTTAGCACTCTCAACCACCTGGTCTCACATCGCAATTCATCTGCGAACTCAAAATCAAAGCAAAATCTCCCAAATTTTTTCACACACAATCTCGTCATCAATGGCCGGAAAGGGAGAGGGCCCAGCGATCGGAATCGATCTCGGGACGACGTACTCGTGCGTCGGGGTGTGGCAGCACGATCGCGTCGAGATCATCGCCAACGATCAGGGGAGCAGGACGACGCCGTCTTATGTGGCTTTTACGGATTCCGAGAGGTTGATTGGCGATGCAGCGAAGAATCAGGTCGCCATGAACCCTATCAATACTGTCTTCGGTATGTTCTCTAGATCTAGTTTGATTAAACCCTATCGTGTTGGATCCGATTTCGCTATGTGTTAGGTCTGGTGATTAGATATGAGTATGCTAGTGCATCGTCAATTACACTATTGTTGTTGGTCGTGAAATTTTCGATCAATATCTGGGTTTGCGATGTTTGATCTGTGGCTGTTGATTATCTATTTTGATCAATATCAGGATTTCTATAGTTCATGCTGAGATGAAATTTTGATCAATGCTTTAAATGTTGCTCAAAAGTTAAAATTTTTGTTGAGTTAGACATCCGTTTTTCCTATTGTGCATCTTGATTTACAGATGCTCATGAAATGCCTAGGTTGGCTTGAGTAGTCCGATACAAATCGCAAATATTGTTTGTCATAGATGGCTATGGTATTTGGTGATGGACGATGATCTTGTCGGAATTAATTTGATGTAAGAGTATCTTAAATCATATGAACAAGTAGATAATTAATGTTATATGAAGTACTGTTTTTATCCTAAAATTTTCCTTTCAATGTATACAGATGCGAAGCGGTTGATTGGTAGGAGATTCAGTGATGCATCAGTACAGAGCGACATGAAACTCTAGCCATTCAAGGTTGTCGCCGGTCCTAATGACAAGCCTATGATCGGCGTCTCTTACAAGGGCGAGGAAAAGCAGTTCTCTGCTGAGGAGATTTCCTCGATGGTCCTAATCAAGATGAAGGAGATCGCGGAGGCCTACCTTGGTTCAACCGTGAAGAATGCTGTCGTCACTGTTCCTGCCTACTTCAATGACTCCCAGCGTCAGGCCACCAAAGATGCCGGTGTTATTGCTGGTTTGAACGTGATGGGTATCATCAATGAGCCTACTGCCGCTGCCATCGCTTATGGTCTTGATAAGAAGGCGATAGGCAGTGGTGAGAAGAATGTTTTGATCTTTGATCTTGGAGGTGGTACTTTTGATGTATCCCTTCTCACGATCGAAGAGGGTATCTTTGAAGTAAAGGCGCCTGCTGGCGATACTCACCTTGGAGGCAAGGACTTCGATAACAGGATGGTGAACCATTTTGTTCAAGAATTCAAGAGGGAGCACAAGAAGGACATCAGTGGAAACCCTAGGGCCTTTAGGAGGTTGAGAACCGCATGTGGAAGGGCGAAGAGAACCCTCTCGTCTACTGCTCAGACTACAATTGAGATTGACTCCCTCTTCGAGGGCACCGACTTCTACTCAACTATTACTCGTGCTAGGTTTGAAGAGTTGAACATGGATCTGTTTAGAAAATGCATGGAGCCTGTTGAGAAGGGCCTGAGGGATGCTAAGATGGACAAGAGCTCCGTCCATGATGTTGTCTTGGTTGGCGGATCCACTAGGATTCCCAAGGTGCAGCAATTGCTCCAGGACTTCTTCAATGGGAAGGAACTCTGCAGGAGTATCAACCCAGACGAAGCTGTGGCTTATGGTGCGGCCGTACAAGCTGCTATTCTAAGTGGTGAAGGAAATGAGAAGGTGCAGGATCTGCTGCTGTTGGATGTTACTCCTCTATCTTTGGGTCTTGAAACTGCTGGTGGAGTCATGACGGTGCTGATTCCAAGGAACACTACCATTCCTTGCAAGAAGGAGCAGGTTTTCTCCACTTACTCGGACAACCAGCCCGGTGTGTTGATCCAGGTCTATGAGGGCGAGAGGACAAGGACTTGTGACAATAACCTGTTGGGTAAATTCGAGCTTTCTGGCATTCCTCCTGCCCCTAGAGGTGTGCCTGCTTTGACATTGATGCCAATGGCATCTTGAATGTCTTGGCTGAGGACAAGACCACAGGGCAAAAGAACAAGATCACAATCACTAATGACAAGGGACGATTGTCCAAGGAGGAAATGAAGAAGATGGTCCAGGAGGTGGAAAAGTACAAGGCTGAGGACGAGGAGCTGAAGAAGAAGGTCGAAGCCAAGAATGCATTGGAAAACTACGCTTAGGACATGAGGAACACGATCAAGGATGAGAAGGTAAGCGCCAAGCTCTCACCAGCTGACAAGAAGAAGATTGAGGATGCCATTGATCAGGCGATCAGCTGGCTCGACGGCAATCAGCTCGCTGAAGCTGATGAGTTCGATGATAAGATGAAGGCACTCGAGGGGATCTGCAACCCAATCATTGCCAAGATGTACCAGGGTGCTGGTCCTGATGCTGGTGTTCCTATGGATGACGATGGTGGCCCTTCTGCTGGTGCTAGCGGGGCTGGCCCGAAGATCGAAGAAGTTGACTAATCAATCTGCTGATGCTATGCAAACAGCTAGTAGCGCTCTTGTTTCGAATTTGATGAATTTTTCTGGTATTAGTTTGTCATGTTTTGGGTTTTAGGTACATACTTGGTTCATTTGTTCTTGTTGGTGACGTCTACAGTTTTGTCTAAATTCTGATCTAGTATTCTTCATCAAGCTGAAATCAGCTTTCTGTTTGAAAGTGATGGATGGCTTGCTATTTGTTTATGTTTCTCTCGTTTTGCAGCTGATGCTATAAGTTCCAGGTTTATTTTACCAGCTCATTCGTATACCCATGCGGCCAATGCTTGACCACGCTCTCGCAGCTTTTGTTATTCAGTTCTGGTGGATGCTGCGCATGGCTGTATAAGCGGAATTTAGGAAAGAATAGGGTCTGTCAAAGAGCATATAAATAGTCCCGTGGCTGGATGTTTTGATCGGTAAAATAAGTAGAGACATGAATATGGATGTTTTGATCCGACTTGGACATTGAATATTGATGTTTTGATCGTAGACTCAATCAATGACTTACGATCAACCATGTAACATTAACATAACTTGATGAGTTATTTTGTTGGAAACAATCTAATAACAACAATCCAATATTCTTGTTATTTCCGTTCCAGACAGGATCCAGGGACAAAATGCATAGGATAACTTACTATGAAGATGAACAACCTGGAACCCTAATTTGGCTAACCTTATTCAAAGCTGACATGAGTAATGAGTCACCTAACCCCTCTCGCCTCCTGGGTGCCAACTCGTGGAATCGGACGGGCCAAAATGAACCGCCGCCGCCGCCGTGCCTGCACCGTCGCCACCACAGCGACGGCGTCCACACAGTGAGAGCGCTGCCTCCACACCTCTGAGTACGTGCTCTCTCACCTTTGTCTTTCACCAAAGTTCACTGATCTCTCCTCTTCCTCTCTGAATGCGATGCACCGGGGCGGACATTGCCCGTTGAACATCGAGTTGGATTTGAATGCATTTTATGTTCAGTCATCATCATAGTTATTAGATCACTGCGGGTTTGAATTTGGAGTCCTTTTGAGTCTGATCGAGAGGAAACGAGGGCTGGAATGACGAATTGCGAGCGTATAGTTCGATTTGTGCTCGAAATTGCTACGAAATCCTGATATTTCATAGCATTGTGGCACGGAGCCTTTGTTTGTGACGAGTCGATTAAACAGATAGGCAAAAATCGGAACGATGCGACTTCTGAAGCAGCTTGTTTGTTCATTCCTCTTTCCTAATGGATAGTTGGATTGTATTACATGCAATCAGTTTATAGTTTATTTTGATTTTAAGTTGCGCGATTTTTATTTGGAAATATGTGGCTGATTTTAAATCAGCCTCATAAACCCCATTTTTATTTTGAGAAGCTACTTCTAATTAGACACCTATGTTGCAGTGCAATAAGGCTTCCCTCCAGATGTATAAGTTGAGGATATTTGATGTATTTGTTATGTTTGGAGTATTTCAGTTGATGGAATCTTGGAAAATCTAGCGATTTCAAAGCCTCTTGCTCTGAAGTCTCTTCCTTCCACGTCTGTTTTAGATTCTTGTAATGATCAGGTGAGCTCATTAGAGGCAAGGTTAAGGAGCATCAACTTAGTGGTTTTTATTGTGTTATATTATTTGAATAAGGTCTCAGTAGTCTTAAACAGGATAGCTTTTTTTTTTTCCCTTGATAATTGTGTTACAGCTGCAGCTTGGTAAAAATGCTAGCAGAAATAATAATCTCTGAACTATATCATGATCCAAAATCATCTAATGAACTGTTAGTTCCCGCTGCCGATATATATCACTAATCATATTCTAAACCTCACGTTGCTGGTGTTTCTTTGCCATGGAATGCCTGTGTTCCAGGTAGCTGTTTTAATTATACTGATCTGAGACTAGTGTTTTCTCTCTTTTTGCTTGAGCTACTTAGCCTGTTTTGCTTTTCTCTTGTATCTTATTGACCAGAGATTCACTTGTGTTATACTATTGCTTGAATTGGTTTCATGGACAAGGAGTGATTGGTGCACTTTAAGTCAGATATTGTCCTTGCCTTGGAACAGATCTTTTTCAAGTTTCAGCAGGGCCAGATTTTACGATAGGCATAAGTTTTCAATAGAATTTGAGTACGCAGAGTCCTGATGCATTCTCGACGCCTTTATAATTTTCTTTTGTATGCATTTGGACCTGAGGAGCTTATTTATTTTAAAGACACTTTAGCTTACTGTTACTTTTGAGTCATCTTATTGTCATATATCATTTCCTCCTTTTTTTTTTGTACCTCTCCTTTTTTCCTATGAACCCACAAATGCCTTCTGGTATTCTTTCTGTTCTCTCATCTTTTGCCACTTAGAATACTACTATTAGTTTATAACTTCTGACATTGTAAGATGCACTCTCAGCTATAGTTGACCTTTGAATGTTGATTTCAGTCTATGTTTGAAGAGGTTTATCCAGTCGTTCAAGGAAAGTGGCCTGAGTCTTGCTGTCGAGGGTTTTGTCGAGGGATGCCCTTATGTTGAGGGTATGGCTCTTCAAGATTATTTTGTGTTGGAGCTGAACCGGTACAGTCAGCGGAATTTAATAGCTTTGAACCCTGTCGTGTTTGACCTGTGAGATAAAGGTAGAAATACATATATGATTGCTTGATTGCCTCGAAGAGATTTATGTTTCATTTAATTTGCATTCTGTTCAGATCCTTTGGTGACCTTTTGTTGTCAGTATCCAAAGAAAACGGAAGGGCTCCCTGATTATTAGCTGAGATGGAGGTTATCAACTCATGCGTAGCAAGCACCTGACTTTGCCAGCTGAAGCGTAATATTCTTTTCTTCAAAATATAGCCGGATTTTGCTGTATCAGAAGCAAAGGATGAGATTTTTTTTTTTTTTTTGCCTCATTCGCAGAGTCATATTAAAGTTTCTAATTACGCCTCCGCAACTGGGCTGATGCTGTTGTGGATCCATATTTTGGAAGGAGGTCAGTTGAGGAAGTGATAAGGTGTGTGTGATTCTTTCCATTTCCTTGTGCAGAAACTATGTAAATGAAACAAATAATATTCTCGCTCTTTATGAGAGTTGATTCCCATTATTGGTTTTTTTCATATTACTGCTTTTATTCTGCTTCAACTTTTGTGCTGTGATGCGGTGCCCGACAATTTTTTCCATGTTCTGCACCAGTCTTTCCCTTGTTCTCTTGTAACCCTGACAAGAAAGCATCTACAAACTGTTTTCATTCCCTTTTGAGAGGCTTAGTTCTCATTAATATTTTTTTTTAGCACAAATATGTCAGATAACATCAGAAAAGCGCCCCTAAGGGAGTGTAAGTACGTGACAGCATCACTTTTACTATTAAATACCATATATTCTGTGTAGCTAAGGGTCTTTATGAGTTGCAGTTGCTGCTTAAAGAGATTGCACATTCATCAGCAGATTAGAGAGAGATGGAGAGGAGGAGAGGGGGACTGGGAGGATGGATTAGTCTAGGAGTAGAGTTAGATGTAAAACAAAGACAGACAGCGATTACCACGATGACGACCGCGGGTATTGTGTGGGCATACTCATAATGTCTAGTCGCTGTTGTGATGACGCGAAGCCTACTGCTTCATAGGCCATCAGTCTCCAAAAGGATTTTGGAGACGATGCGCTATCAATGTGACCATATTCATGATATGTAACGTGATAGACTACCATACTACTGTTGTTTCTATCCTACCATCTTAGATTGATCCATGGCTGAGTATCTCTCCAGATTAGTGCTGAAACTTCCAGCCCCCACCAGTTCGTTCCCTTGATATAATATACCGCGAATGAGATCGCCATAGCCCGCTAGGTAATAGCTGGGGGGGGGGGGGGGGGGGGGGGACGAGGACCACCTCCATTGAATGCGCGAATCGCGACGAGAAGCTCTGCGGTCAGCAGTCCTTTGGTGGACATGATTTATTCATTCTCATAGAACATGAGTTTGTCTACTCTCCTCAAATCTCTCTCTTTGACATAGGCTTCCTTGGCTTGCTTGCAGAGCCTGTGAAAAAATGAGGGATGGTAGGGGTCTGTGTGTGTCTGAGCTTCTCGAAGACTTGCATATTATTTCATTGTATTCATAAGGTTTCTAAAAATGTTAATATTTGAAAGGAAGCCCTTCTTGTCAATGGACCTATATATTATATTTTTTTCCGTCTTCTACTATTTTGACTGTGTGGTGGAATTTTCAGAGTACATGTAGGTATTTATGGCACACTTCTTCGTTTTGAAATAAAGTTTTCCAACTTTGACATAATTTTGTGATCAAGAGAAATATTTTCACTGCACAAGATAAAAACTCTTTCATTCTTGAAAAAATTCGCCCAATCAGTTTGAACATTTGTTTTGATCTATGATAGCTTCAACTTTCAACAACTGCGGTAAATGGTTCGATATACACTTGGTCACAGTGAAGTGATCCCAGCTCGCAAGGTCCTCTTAAGTTCCTTAGGATCAGAGAACTCCGGAAAATTATAAGCTGCATACTGGTTCAGTCAAAAGTGACTGCGGTGGCTTAAAGGTTATTGTGATACAGCAAAATTTACCTTTTTATGTAATGTGCCAGCATTATCAGACGTAGGGTAAAATGTTCTGTTTTTAGGTACAGTCTTTCTATTCTCCAGGTCGGTGCCCAGTAATTTTACTGCTAGCTAGTTCACTGTACTTGAGCGTCCATTCATCATTCTATCATAAGCTCGTAGTTTACTCTAAAGGTTCATAATTTGGGAGACTTTTACAAGTTGGTTGTGCAACAAGTTATGAGCGTCTCTTAAGTTCGACCAGTTGGTTGACTGTTTTGCAACCAGGTACATGGAACATGAATTTTATGGGATGGTTAACATTGTCATGCTTTTATCCTTATTTATCTGGGTACATTTCTTTATATATGTATTTTTATGATTTTATTCCTGTATGCCATGTACCTAACCTACCCTACATGCACACATTTTGTATATATGCAAAATTACATGCTGTAGTCATGTTCAAGCATTTTCCATATAATGAAGACGTATACGTCAAACTCTAATCAGTCGACACCCATCCTTGTCTTCCTTTCAATGGTGCTCGACTCTCCGGTGTACGGACGATCATGGACCTCAATTGTACTCAAGTACAGATGGGACTCACGTGACTTTCCCCCATCATCATCATCATCCTCATCATCATCGTGTTACTTCTTCTCTTCAAAGTTTTATCAACGGATGGATGGTCGTGATGTATCTTGTTCTGTGCAGGGTGAATCGATTTCTGCTTTCCTTATGGTGCTGCTTCAGCTCAGCTCCACGGTCTATGTTCATCCAATAATATGGAAGAATCATCGACCGGAATATAGAAAGATGAAGGAAGACGAAGCATTGGATCCGATATCTTCCCTCGTCTGCATTGGTAAAACAGATTGCGAACAGCTCCTTGGAACCATCGGCGGTGTGGTGTCGTTTTGACTTATGCAGACATGGTGACCGTGTCGTTAGAATCGCACCATGAAACAGGGGACTTCCAATTGTCTCATTTCATTACCTGAAGCTGAAGCGTGTTTTCCTGATTGATCTGCCGTGAACTAGGATTATTTCAGTTATCTTTGCCATATATGTTCATATCTTTTCATGACAATACTCATGTTCTATTCTTTTTAAGTCATATTCTCGTCACGGTTTGCAGGCTAGTTACATTTTATGAGACTGTATTTATTCAACTTACAAGGCAAAACAAAGGCACTATACAGTCAATGGTTATGTGAAAACTTTTGCTTATGTCGGAGCCAGAGCATATTCTGGTGTTTGCATTAATTGTGTACACACGACAAAGAAAGAATAAGCTGCTCAATCGAAAACAAGATCACACAATTAACGGTTAAAATGCTCCGCATCATATGTCACGAGCTTTGAATCGATCAACATCGTACAGTCTTCATCAATCAATGGAACATATATATACATATAGATGCGGGATTAGAAAGAAACAACTGAAAGAATTATCCTAATGATGTTGAAGGGAATTGGGAAATCTTGTGGGATGATTTGGCTATTAATTATGAATAATTGACAACTAATATGTCTTGTTAACAAGGCTGAAAAGGCAAACACGTAGACTTCATGAATTTTTTTGTGTCCCGTCTTTATTTCATCCTCCATGGCGAAATCACACATAAACATGTAAAATGAGGTCCCCAAGCTAGTTCTAGTAGAGTGCGGCACGAAACCAACATATGAGGCGCCCATATAAGATTTCTTAACAAAAATGCCGTATTTTTGGACATATTTTAACTTCTTTAGCGAACATGGTGCCTCGGGCGTTACATACATTCCTAACTCAATCGATAACAATATGGTTCGTCTTATAATCTAAACCATAATACGTATCTTTTACACTATAAATATTCATAAAAACTTACAACAGGATTTGAAAAAATGATCATATAGTCAGTTTATCATCAGAAATTGAGAAGGGGTTCAGCTGGAAACAAACCTCTCCAATCATAAAGGTCAATGATTCGACAATTCCAGAGTACCGTAAAACACCTCCTATACTTGATCAGTTTAACTGATACTATGAATTCAAATGAGTTTACTAAAAGCTAGATTTTCTGTTTTCTATTGAGCTTTGTTATGATCCTATCATTGGATTAATTATTTTTCTCAATCTAATAAGGCAACCAGGTAATCTAATACTATTATTATGTGCTCAGGTCAATATATACTAACTATATATATCACATTGATGTATTTATCCCAGACCATTGTCCGTTCCTTTCTAAGATCTCATTTTTTTTTCCCATTCACCATTGACTAAGTGCATGTTCTTTTTTGGAGGCCTCCTAATATATCTACCGTATCTAGCATGTCAATTTTCGCATACATTATATGACAAAAGTCAAATCATAAATTCTATTTCTAAATTTAAATGAGTGAAAAAATATTAGAAAAAAACACTACTTTAAGTAGTGCTGTATGTAGAGAGCATTTAGGATCTGTTTGGCATGATTTTTTATTCTAGATTTTTTTTTAGAATTCTCTAAATAACGAATCAAATTATTTGATATGGATTTTTGTTTTTCAAAATGAAGAATCAGGAAGTAGAAAACTTAAATTCAAAAAAAGTGGATTTCTTTTTTTCGATTTCTAATTCTTTTGGACAGAATATTTTTAAGAACCTCGTTTTCAATAATCATCTTATTCATTTGATGTGATGATTTTGATTTTCATTTTGGATTCTGGTTTTTTGATTTTTGATTTCACTATTTTGAATCATCACACCAAACATCTCCTTGGCTAAACATTTGCTCTTATGACTTGGGTTATTCAATTGCTATATTAGGGTTCCAAACTAATCAACACAAAACCCATTGTCGATCGATCGACTAAATTGGAAGCGAGTAATAAGTGGATATGCCAAAAACTTTTCGAAGATCAATAGTAAAGTTTGAGCAACAGAGAATATATTGAAGACAATAATACATTCTTGTACAACCTTAATGAATAATGATAGGAAGTACTAACAAAACAAAGTACATATGAATGTGCTCGACTATCATTCATCAAGCAAGCTGAATAGGTAATAGTAGCTTACATGAATTACATAGTGGATGAATTTGTTGCCCAAAAAAAAAAAAAGTGTCTTCATATAAAGTCAAGTCGGAGCTGGTAATTGCTCCATTAGATGGAGGTGGGATGCCTTTGTTTTTGGCCATCCAATCTTAACATCACTAAATACATGAGCAAAGCTTGAAAACTGTCATCACTTCTAAGCTGTCGATTTAGGTTTAAACAAACCTAAACTTTTGTGCTTAAAAACCAAGGTTGCAATTAATTAAAGCGGTGTTTTAATCCGGGTTACGTTGCGAATAGTTTAACATCAGTTATTAGTTGGATCTTTTGTATGGGTTGTCTGTGTACTTCAGAAGCGTGTGTTAGCCCATTACATTATTCTATCACATTTTCCTTACATTCTTTATCAATTGATTCAACTTATGTGTCTCCCATCCGTGATTCTTTTGTGTCAGCGTGACATAAGCCAATGATGTAAAAATGATGAAGACAAAATAATTTAAGTAAATGATTAAGATGAAATTATAACATAATAATTTGATCTCAACTTTTCTATTTTTTCTTTCTTTGATCTTCATCATTTTATCATTTGATACAGATTATATCATGATAAATATTATCTAAACTCTTTTTTTTTTTTTTTTTTTTCACTAAGTGATTCCTCTCCCACTCCCTAACAAAATTGATTCACCAAGTGATACGCCAATTACATTTTTCTTGGTAGAAAGGTAACTATGGATAAAATGAGAGTGTATAAAAGTTTAGAACAAAGTACATGTGTACAAAGCCCTAATAAAAAATTGAATACCCAACACATGGTGATGATGATGAGCCACAATAATGAGTAGTATACTACTAGAGAGAGAAATCAAAGAGCAGAATTGCAAAAAAGGGCAATAAAACTCATTCACCCACCTCTCTCACCATCTCTCTTCTTCCTTTCCCCTCTCCTCTTCCCCACACACCATCATCTGATCATCAGCTTCCTCTCTGAGCTACAACTTCAATTCTATTCTCCTCTCTGCTTCTGTTCATCATCATTGGATACATATTTTGATTTCCATATCTTCCCCACCTCAATAGCACAGTGAACTTGGACGACGACGAATCGATCCCCCACCACGAAGAAACAAGCTGTCGTCCACCATGGTTTTCCCTTCTGTTTCGGGATACCTCGATCCCCCCAATTGGAATCAGGTAATTGAATCAATATCTTTATCTCTGTTTTTCGTAACAGGTTAAGACTACGTACATCGTGTTTTGGTTGTTGTTCTCCATCTTTCATATCAAAGCATCAAAAGAAGTAACCTATACAATTTTCATTTAAATTTAATCATTCGGAAATTTGGTCTTTGCATGTTTTTGGTTGAAGCAGCAGCAAGCAATCCCCACAGACTCATCATCCTCCCGCCTCATCTCACTCCCTCCTCCACCATCATCCCATACCGAACCCTTAGTCAGCACCAGCAACGGCGCCGCTGGGCCCAGTTTCGGAGCCCTCGGTCCCCCGACAACATCATCCTCGTCCCTCATGAGTCGGCCTGGATCGATGGCCGACAGGGCTCGGATGGCGAAGCTCCCCGTCCCGGAACCCGGACTGAAGTGCCCGCGATGCGAGTCGACAAACACAAAGTTCTGTTACTTCAACAACTACAGCCTCTCCCAGCCTCGTCACTTCTGCAAGGCCTGCCGCAGGTACTGGACCCGTGGCGGCGCGCTCAGGAGCGTCCCCGTCGGCGGCGGGTGCCGGAGGAATAACAAGCGTGGCAAAGGGGGCAACAATAACAGCAGCAGCGGTGGCGGCGGTGGGCGGCGGTCAAAGTCCCCCGTGGTGGCCTCTGACCGACGCGGCATGGTCCCAGCGACGACGACGAGTGGGTACACGAATTCTTCGACGACGATGAACTATTCGCACCTTCCTAGACCATTGCCGCCGCAATTGCCATTCTTGCTCGGGGACTACGTCCCGGGGGAGATGCGATTGAATCTCGGGGGACTCGGCGGGTCCCACGTCTCGGCAGCCACGTCCACCAGTGGTGACGTGGGATTTGGAATGAGTGGCGGTTCAGGCGGAGGAGGAACTGGAGGTTTTCTTTCTTCCGCGGTGACGGGGTTGAGTACTCAACCACCGCCGCCGTTTAGGTTCTCCCCAATGCAGCAGTTCCCGTTCCTGACGGAACTAGAACCGCCGCCGCCCCTACAGCCCCCGCCTCCCGGGGAACTGTACGGGTACCAAAGCGGAGACCAGAGGCCGGGCCTACAGGACCCGGAGGGGGCGAAGATGGAGGATAACAATGTCGGAGTTGGATCGAGTTTGTCTAAGAATTTTCTCAGGATTGATCACATTGATCATAATCATCATCATCAAGGGAATGATCATCATCAACATGATCATAATGATCAGCATCATCAGTATCATTGGAGTGGTACTACTACTGGGAATAATAATAATGCATGGCAAAGATCATCAGCTCCTACAATGATGGATGATGAATGGATACAAGATGATTGATTATTAATTGGTACATTGATTACAATTATTGGTGGATTATCGCGCGAGAGGCGATGATTATGATCAAGCTCTTGCACGGACCCCATGCTCATGCCGGAGTTAAAACGACGACCTAGGACCATGGTAGGCTTTTTTTTCTCTTCCAGCTTATAGTTCCTTGGTCTGCATTATTTGTTAGTGATTGGTTTGATTTTTACTTGTATCATGTGCTGTTCATGCATGATCATATATATACAGTGAGATATATATTGGTAACTGTGTGAGGTATAGTTATGATCTATGCAAATATATATATATAGGTATCAGCTGACAACAAATGGGCTGATTTTCTTCATGATTTTGTCTTGTTTTAACAGTGTACTGATAATAACCAATTGTCAAGTGTTATGGTTTGAGAAAATGTCATTACAACATATTGTACATAAGGTAGTGTTTACATTATAACATTTGTAAAAACGCTGTCATAAATAATTATTAATTATTGTAGTGGTTTAAACCGTTATTGTACAATCTAAACCGTCCTCGTAGAATTTCCTTTAAATTTTCTTGAAAACAAATAAAACGACAATTCTATAAACATTAAGTACGATTAAACCATTACAAATAAAATATATAATAATATTTATTTCATTGATAGAACAAATTACAGATTTAAATAAAGATATCATCCATCCGCGTTATAATAATAAATTTTATTTATAATATTTTTGAATCGCTATCCAATATGTTAAAACAATGTTCCCACCAAAACAAAACTTCACTCGGTCTTCTTTCCCATATACATCTTCAAATTCCCACCTTTTCTTTTTGTCTTAATTAAACAATATCCTTACACTTCGTTTCTAAAACCTAAAAAGACAAAACTGCCTTGTTTGCATCGCCCCATCTCTTTTCACTGCTTCTGATCAGGCCCCACATCCCACCCTTCCTTTCTCATGAAGTTTTGCCTCCCGCGAGGAGCCACGAAGGTCTCGCCTCATCGAGTGTTGCCTCACTAAGGTCAGGGCTTGCTGTGATTTAGTTCAAGTCGGCATCGCACAAGGAGCATCGCACGAAAGTCAGGTCTGTGATGAAATTGATGAATTCCAAACGGTATAAGGTCTGTACTCTAAATATTCTCTCTTAAAGAGCCTTTTGAAATGGTGTCTCATATACACTCAAGTCAATTTTCTACAAATTAAATCATCTTTTATGCATTCTAATCATGTTAATTGTTCTGCTAATCACTATGATTCTTTTTGCATTGTGTAGAAAATGGCGAAAAAGAATAGCAATTGTAGAAAAAAGCAAAGACACATGCATACAACTGGGCGGACTAGTTTTGCTGTTGTTAGACAAAAGTTGGTATGTTAGTTAACGGTTTTATGATTTCAGATGAATATTGGATTATGCTATTTTTATTTTTTTATTTCCGTTAATCTTGACAGCAAGTTGTCAAGAAAGACAAAGAACCTCCTACAAGAGTTGAGATTATTACAAGGAGTCATATTTGGATACCCAGTCAAAACTTGTAAGGGCTGCTTTCATTGTCTTGGAAGAACAGGAAGACAATGCCTTGGATTATTGAATGAAAACTACCTTTATTCAATTCAGGCCCAAAATGACAGAGTTGCAGTCTCAAGAAGTTGATGAGAGCTCTAACTCAGGAGATCCATTTGGTATGGTGATGCCGAAGGAGAATCCAGACCTCGTTCGCCTAGATGGGACAGGTGTTACTAAAACTGATCTAAAGAGCAAGTTGTCTGTCACCTAGCAGTGTGTCAATTGATGGTGTCCCTGTGAAAGTTCATGTGGATCTTGTGAACTCACAAATTCGTCTCAATGGTCTTAGCAAAGCTTCAAGGTGTCCTTCCTAATTTTGACAAAGAGGCTGCTGCTCGGTTGATTTCTGAGTTACAACAACCTGAAGATTGTTCCAGTAGTCAAGGGATCAGGAATAAGAACTCTTCGGCAAGTACTTATAGTCCGACTGATGAGGTAAACGCTGTTATTAATTTTATAATTGATTGGATTCGATTTTTTGCTTACACCAACTCGCCTTGGTATCCTTATGATTCTGAGTTACAACAACCTGAGGATGCAATTGGTTTGTTTTGTTTCAGAATGTGAAAATGTTTTCAGGGTCCTTGGACATGATGATGTTGATCATGTACACTATAATATGTTGATCATGTACTCTTGAATGCTTTATTTTGCATAGTTTGTATTGATAGGAATATCATTGTGACTCCTTGTAGGGAGAAGATCTAGTGGCAGAACTTGGGGGAGTTGGGAGCAGATCAGGAAGCAAGCAGTAAGGAGCAGATCTTGTGACAGAAACATGCATGTTTTATGTTATGATATCAGTTTTTTTGTTTGTATTGTTTCCGCAGATTTTGTGTTGTAATGTTTTAGAGATTTTAGAAGAATTACGGTTTCTCTTGTTTAAGGATTCATGTTTCTATATTAGTATAGCTAGGATCTTAAGTTTGAAGGCGGACAAGACGGTTGATGCTGGATTTTGTCATAATGCGGTCGTTTAATGATTTAAATTATTTTGGTGTATTTATTTGTTGGCAATGAAGCTGATAACTTAATACATTTAGTCTGCAATGCTTTATGTTATGCGTTAACTAGAGGATGAGTGTAATTGTGGTCGAGGTACCTAAATAAAAGTGCTACCATATGGATATAAAACCATCGCCAGAGGCATACAAAACCGTTGTCGTAGATATATAAAACCATCCCCAAAATATTTCTAACAACTGCTGAAAAGTTATTTGTAGCGATTGGACAAGCGTTGCTGACCATAAATGTCTGTATAAACTAAGGCGACGGATATACAACAGTTGTCGTAGATATATAAAACCGTCACCAAAATATTTCTAACAACTGTTGAAAAGTTATTTGTAGCGATTGGACAAGCACTGCTGACCATAAATGTCAGCATAGACTAAGGCGACGGCTTCTTAGGCAACGTTTACATAACCGCTCGTGTAGAGGTATTGTAGCGGTTTTAGTTCCTATAAAAACGGTTTACAATCGCTACAAAATGCATGATATGTTGTAGTGTGTGCTTTCAAGTTTGAGTTATATTATACATTCTACTATTGCAAGTACTGTTTCCGCTACAAGATTTGCCATATGTACGTTTGATGAAATATGGGATTGATATTGATAACTTACATTTGAATGTGGATAAAATTTAAGGATACACCGACTCAACAGAAACTAGTGAATGCTCTTTAATTCTCAAGAATGGAGCCATGGATATAACTGAAATTGGAAAAACTAGCTGGTAGTACTATATTATGTATCCAACTCTTGTTCTTCAATTCTCACCATGTTGTGAGTCTATTTAATTTCAACTTTAGTTATAGTCATTTATATATCTTGCTTGAGTCGAAGATTGATATGGAAAATTATTGATCTAGTAGCCGGCATTGTAGTACTAGTAGCCAATGACAGTATATGTTTTGACTTATATGTGTACCGTTGCTGCATATGAGATGATTTGATTCCATATACTTGTATGCTATTGTGTGAGAGCTTAATGCTAGAGAAAGCATTTTGTATAGAAAGCTATAATGCTCAAAGAACAACAGAAGAGAGATGAAGAAAGCTAGGAGAGTGGCTTTCTTCATCTGTCAATATTGATCCGGCTTGACGGATCGTATTCAACGATCGTCATTCACGGGATCATAACTATAGATCTGCCATATATGGTCGATCTATATCGAGATGATCGATGCTCTACTCTTTTCACATCCTTGTTAGAAGATCATAGGACAAGCCCATGTTAGCGGTAATCTATGACCATGGTAAGAAAAGTGAATCACACAAGGAGAAAACACACCAAGGAAAAGTAAAGTCGTCGTATTGTTTATTGTTTGTGTTAGGCATCGAAAAGAAGAAAAATTTGCATAGTTTGTTTTGTTAGATATAGAATTGCCTTCATCCATCTATAAATAAAATTTGTAGATGATTATAAAACGTAGCTCAGATCAATAAAAAAATCAAAAAATTGAGATAATTTATCCCACCAAATTTGAGTCTCACCAACAACCCAATCCCACAGCACTGACTAGCAGGCTAACTAGCTGGTAGCAATGGCTTTCTTATTTTGATCTTCACAGATCCACACAAAGACACACACAGAGAGCCAGTGTACTAATGTAGCAGTACTGGGCGGCAGAGGAATCAGAAAAAATCCGTTTTCTGTTGCCCTCATTTTATTTCACATGCAATGCGGAGTCTTAGCCATGCCTTGTTTCATCATTTTATGAGTACTCATCAAAAAAGTTTTTCAAGCTAGTGAGTGACTTGGTCAGTAAATATATGATGAGTGCTATTCCTCTCCATCTTTATCTTTATTCATTGAAATGGTATAAAGCTCCTGATTCCTAGAAGATACAACAAAGGCAGTGCCATAGCTCCTTAAAATGTACCGAGAGTACCATCCTCTCCTCATCTTTTGGTAGCATATTTTTATCGCGTACTTGAATATCGTGTATCGTGATCTTTACAGTACTTATGCATGTGTAGTCTATGTGTGGGAATTGCTGCTGCAACAACAATTATGAGATATCGTAACATTTATGGAAATAGATTCTATTTATACTATCTAAGAAAGATATGTCTACCTTATTTGTAACTAGGTTTTCTTATGTGAATATTAGTGATAATTTGGTATGTTTTTAGAGCGTTTGAGTGTACAATTGCATGGTGATCTTGGGCATCTCGATACATGAATTAGTTCAATCTTGTTGATTAGTAAGACTCGGAATTTCTTTTACAAATTTTTATATTATTGTATTATATTATCCGTGAGCTTATCTGTGACGAAAGAATTGGGTTAGTGTTGTTGTGATTATCGAATTCGTATCATATGATCGATGGCAAAGGTGGTGATGGTCACATACAAATAATGGCACCACCGGGGGCATGGGCCTGGCCAGTGATCATATACATTCAATTTAATGTCGTTCGTCTGTTTCAATTAGCAATGCTAGCCTACTCCCCCTAGACTTAGCCTATACCTACTGTATAGCTAGTCACCTAGGAGCACAGAGAGTGAGAGATAACCGTACTGGGTTTGTTGGTTTTCGTTGCAGAGATATCAAAAGAGCAACGGGTATTGGTAGGGGTCGGTCGAATATGATTCATCTATGAATCGAAATTTGAAGATATGAGTACTGCAAGTATATGAAATAAATTTTGGGATGTGATGAAGAGGAATGAGCCAAACTTGCACTGAATATCATGCAAAAATTTATGGTCCTATACGGTAAATTAATTAAGGTGCTGCAGTTTATAAACTGTGGTGATTGGCGTGATATGATTGGGGGCACTGTTATGTTTATGTACTGTATAGGTCTTCGGTTTAGGGCTTTGGTTAGAAATTAATGGTGATAATTGTAAACCCATAGGAATAGGATAAAGATCGTTCTAGACATAGTTATGACTTAGGGATGAGAATTCGATTTTAACTTAAAAAAATGTGATTATTCAAAACATTTGCATTCAGTTCAGACTTTGGCACATAAGTTTGGAAAAATTTATCTTACGATTAAGAATTTGGGAGATTCGGTCGGGATATGGCGGCGAAGAAATTAAGGCCATTGATTCGGAAAATGGACATATGCATGAAAAGTGGTTGAGATATAAGAATATGACATCTAGAAAAAATTCTTACATGAACTGACCATTCAATATATATTATGGAAGATCTTAGTAGCAATTATGTCAAGATATCATGCCAAAATATAATTAAGTTAAGCTTTTCCATGCAATAATTAATAATCATAACGATTGAGAGAGGAGAGGCATGTATATTGTTGCGTTTCAAATGTTGGTGTACTTGTTTCCAAGCAAGAAAATGACCACAGCATCAGTGGTAGTGTGCACGCTTTTTGGGAATGATTAGTTTTGAATTTTCCATTGGACAAGGCTGGCATCGGCAGTGCCAAACAGGCAAAGTAGAACAAGTATAGGGTTCTTTTTGATGTTATTTGCAAATTAATTGACTAACCATCCAAAAAATGCTCAGTTTAATACGATAGTGATATATTTACAATCATAAATCGACGTATTTAGGATCTAAAAACGGTACAATTGAAACAGAAAAAAAATATAACAAAAAGATTTGTTCTTTCATATCTTTCAAAATGTCGAACATGATGGGAGCATGTTTTCAATTATTCAACCTACACGGAAGCCCTTATAATACGTTTAATTTTTTCTCATTAAGGTCGAGTTTCCCAAGAAACACTTATATAACGTTTTCTCAGAAAATAAGTTTCATTTTATCGAAAAAATCGCATTTCAAAAAACGAGTTTTAACTAATTTTTGTGATTATTTTTTCATGTGAGCAAAACTCATTTTTTCAGAAGATGATTTATGTAAATCAAAAATCGATTTTTCAAAAAATAATTTTTTATGTAATGATGAACCCATCTTTTGAAAAAACGCATTCCGGTTAAAAAAAAAAAACATCAGAAAACAAAAACGGTGAAGCACCCACCAAAGAATTTTGGGTTAATGTTGATGTATGCCAACATGGAAAGCCTCAAGGGTGTACCGCTGCCTGCAGCTTTTGCTTTTTTTGCTTCACACTGCATGTATATATATGTCCCTATGTTTTCTCTCAATCTGCTCTCGCTTTTGAAGTCGCCTTTCTCGGTTTCTGCTCTCACAGAGATGCGAAGAGAAAGAAGGGTAAAGCTAGGGGCCTACTAAGGATACTAAAGAAAATGAAACACATCCTGCACTGAAGATCAGGCCTTCCCATTTTCATATGGAATCAAGATCATGGTGTATGCGTTTATGTTTTCACCCAAGACTTGGACATATGAGCTAGTTCAGTTATATGTGTATTGCACACATAGATGTACTAAAACCATAGGACGAATCGCCTAACATGGACATCTTTATCATAGTAATAGGTGAATAACATTGAGAAGAATCAATTCAATTGTGAGCAATCCTTATCCAACCATATGATCAAAGATTCATTACCTTTTCTGATATATTATAAGAAAGTCTTCTTGTATTATTCTCAATCCATCGCATGCAAAATATAATGGATTGATTTGCTACGAGAATTTATGTGTGTATTGAATTTATAGGGAAAAAAATATTTATCTTTGGGTTTGTGTGAGATAGAGGGGTTAGAAAAAAATAAAGAAGAAAAAAATAGAAAACAGTTGATGTGATATAAAATAAAATTAAAATATGAATATTTTGATAATTTTATAAAATATTATAATTTTTATAGGATATCCAATTTAGACAAATATTATATTTTTTGTGGGATAACGGGAATAACATAAGACTTATAAAATCCCACATTCTGTATTCTTCAGATTTACTCTTGATTGAACACAAAGAACAAAAAAGTACTCTCTTCATCTCATGAAAATTATAACACTTGTCTTATTTGAATGTCAAATAAAATTATATTTTCTAATTTGATTGAAAATATTCCTAACATTAAATTAGGTAGAATACATCCACTAACTTTTCTCAACTACTACGATAAATCATATTTTTAATATTATTTAATATAGATATAATATATATATATAAATTATTTATATGAATCAAAATATTATAATTTTCGGAGGATGAAAATATTAGAATTGACACTAGAGTTGTATTGATGCACCCTTGCCCAATTTTTGCTTTGTTGAACCTTTACGGCACAAACAACGGTTAATGACTAGCCCATTGGGCTTCTTCTCGCCATATTTCCAAAATCATAAGTACGACCGACCGGCCCAAAGCCAACCTTTCTAATCTCCACGCCAGCCCATTTCGACACACAAAAGACAACCCTCAACTCCATTTTCCCCATTTAATCATTTATCTCCATTTTCCCCGTAAACTAATCACACATGATCAAAGCTTGCCAGCTGTTAATTAATCACTCAATCTATCAATCCCCAAAATCCAAAGCCAAAATCCTACTCACACAATCTCTCCCATTCACCTCTCCATCGGGGTTTCGGATTCCGATCAATCACCGGAATTCGATGACGAGCAGCTTCCACTCGCCGTCGAGGAGCTCAGGCAGCATGAGAATGAACAATCAATTAGGCGCGATCTCGCGGCTCAGATCTTCCTCCATGAAGAAGCCGCCCGAGCCTCTCTGCCGCGCCGTCGCCGATATCTTGTCGTCGTCGTCGGCGTATTCGCTGTTCTCGTCGTCGGTGTCCGGTGGTGGTGGTTCGGCGAATTATCACGGGAATCCGTCTCTTCTCGCATCCGAAGCTTCTCGCACACTCAGGGTTTGTGCTCTCTTTGTCTCTGTTGCACTCTATATGTATTTTTTTTTTGTAAGAGTGTTTGTGGTAAATTGTGTCGAATCTATGCTACATTTTGTTGTATTTGAGATTGTTTGTTTTGGATCTTTTGGATTAGTTCGTGTATGTGTCGTCAAGGACGTGAATTAGGTGTCGAATTCGCATTGGTGAATTAGGATTGTTTATACAAGTGTTTTGTGATTTGAAGTGGTGCGAATCTGCCAATTGTTAATTGATCATTGTGTTCATGATACTCAGTTAGTTGACAATTTAGGTATGTGTTGACTACGTGGACGTAATTGTGAATTTTTTGATACAAAAGGTCATAATCACACTGAATTTCCTTCTTAGGGCAGTTATGCTGAATAGTTTTAGGTTAGGCTGTGGTTCCTATACAGTTGGTGGCACGTGTACCTGCTGTTCTATTTTATTGGCCGCTGATTCAGCTTGCTGGTGCAGCAACAGACAATATTGCGCTGGGTGTTTCTGTTGGCAGTAAAGGGCGGGGAAACATACCGGGTGCAACATCTGATATACGTGCTGCTCTGCTGTTACTTCTGATTGCTAAATGCACCGCAGATGCTTCTGCTTTCCAAGAAGTTGATGGAGAGGACTTCTTTAGGCAAATTTCTTTGTGTTATACTTTTTTGTTTTTCCTCCATATTTGGTATAGTGAAGTTAGGGATGCTATACAACTTCTAATGTATTATTTTGGTTTTGGCAGGCAACTTCTGGATGATACACACTCCAGGGTGGCATTTTCTCTTCAGCATTTTTATTGAGGGCAAGATTGCTTAATTTCGTTGTGAATGGCCAAACTGTATTGGTCTTTTTTTTTTTTTTTGACATGCACAATTTCTCAATGCAGAGGATGATGACAGAAGATTTTGACCGATATCAGCATTTGCTTTAAAATCTAGTTTTTAAAGCTCAGCAGGTAAGACATGCAACCAGGCCTGTCTCTACTCTCTCCGCTGGTAGTTGTGATTTAAACTCATTGAGTCTGATTATTGTCGCGTCATTGTGGAAGTACTTTAAAACCCCTTGGACCTGAAAATGCTATGGCTGCTGACTCTGCTGCTATTTTGCAGAGCAATAATGAGAAGCTTTTGGAGAATCCGTATCTTCAGATGCACAGTATACTTCAATTGTCAAATGAGATGGGAACTGGATCGTGATTGTATCACACTCTTCTGAAACACAGTTCACTCAGGCAGACTACTTTGTATTCAGTGGCTCGGCATTATCTATGGTTTTCCTTATTATCCTCAGATTCATCACCGCTCAAAACTTTAGAGCTCTCGTCGCTATCATTGCTCAAAACTTTAGAGCTCTTGTCACTATCATTGCTCTCCTCGCCTAGTGCCACTGTAACTTGAGATGGTTGGTTACTAACATCTGCCAAGTAGAAATTCTCCTTGTCCATGTTTGTGTTTGGTGAATTCATCTTAGCCTCCGTGTTCATCTCTTCATTGGCGTTCTGAAACTGAACTGGTTTTGAGTTATCTTGCATGTTGTTCTCTATAATCACAATCCCATTCGAAGCTTTATTCTTCTTTCATACCAATGTGAAACCTTCATCATCAGTAAGCATACTGTCAGCAACAATATTCTTGTCTTTGTCACCAACAACAACAGTAGTAGAGACTGCAAACTTAGGTGGTCTACATACATGATCAAAAACCCGACACTTTTGGCAAACTTTAGGCCTCCACTGATAGTCGACCTTCAGGGTAAGGACAAAATTCTCTAGTTTCACATAGACCTCATCAGCAAGGGCTTTATTCCCACATACTTCGGCAGAAATTCTTGCAAAAGCAATTTTGGTCATATTTTCTGTGAATGAATCCGCATAGAGTGGTTCGCCTATGAGACTAGCGATGCCACTCAGTCCAAAGCTCGTCCATAACGCCAAAGGTATATTATGAATCCTCACCCATAGAGGCACCGTGTCATGAGTCTGTTTGCGCATCACCAATTCTGGAGTCCATTGTTGTAGTATAATGGGCTGTCCAGCAAATAACCAAAGTTCTTCCTCGAGTATTTTTCTTCTTCGCAGCTGTCTTAAGTATGTGGAAATAATAAAATTCAGACGAATCCATCATTACATCCTCCAAGCCTAGCTTACTCCAAGCACTCCTTTCCATAGTCATCACAGACAGTTTTCCAGAGATGAAATAGCCTACCAAATAATTCCTCTATTTTTTCTTCGCTTCATAAATGGCTTCCCCTGATGGTTCAAATATCATTCTTCCATTCTCACATACAGGCTCAACAAAAGTAAACTTTATTTTTCTGTCAAGAGGATTAGAGTTCACCATAGATGCAAAGGTTCGTCCTTGCTTCAGGAATCCTTATGTATGTTGACCCCATGTTCATACGAAGAACACTATTGTTTATATGATGAGGAATTATGATACTATGCCAATTGGGGGTCAACATACGCAAGGATTCCTGAAGCAAAGACGAACCTTTGCATCTATGGTGAACTCTAATCCTCTTGATAGGAAAATGAAGCTCACTTTTGTTGGACCTGTATGGGAGAATGATATTTAAACCATCAGGGAAAGCCATTACTGAAACGAAGAACAAATAGGAGAATTATTTGATAGGCTATTTCATCTCTGCAAAACTGCCTGTGATGATTGTGGAAAGGAGTACTTGGAGTAAGATAGGGGCTTGGAGGATGTGATGGCGGATTCGTCTGGTTTTTATTATTTCCACATACCTGAGGTAGCTGCGAGGAAGAAAATACTCGAGAAAGGACCCTGGTTATTTGCTGGACGGCCCATTATACTACAATAATGGACTCCAGAATTGGTGATGCGCAAGAAGACTCATGGCAAGGTGCTCTATGGGTGAGTATTCATAATATACCTTTGGCATTATGGACGAGCTCTGGATTAAGTAGCATTGCTAGCCTCATAGGCAAACCACTCTATGCGGATTCATTCACAAAAAATATGACCAAAATTGCTTTTGCAAGAATTTGTGTCGAAGTATGTGCGAATAAAGCCCTTGCTGATGAGGTCTATGTGAAACTGGGGAATTCTGTCCTTACCCTATCAGTGGAAGCCTGAAATTTGTCAAAAGTGTCAGGTCTTTTGTCATGTCTGTAGGCCACCTAAGTCTGCAAAATCTGCTACTGTTGCTGTTGGTGACAAGGACAAGAATATTGTTGCTGACAGTACGTCTATTGATGACGAAGGTTTCACATTGGTATGGTATGGAAGAAGAAAAAAGCTTCGAATGTGATTGTGATTACAGAGATGAGCCTGTAAGATAACTAACGTCAGTGGAGAGATGAACACGAAGGCTAAGATGAGTTCAGCGAGCACAAACATGGACAACGAGGATTTCTATTTGGCTGATGTTAGTAACCAACCATCTCAAGTTCCATTGGCACTAGACGAGGAGAGCAATGACAGCGACGAGAGCTCTAAAGTTTTGAGCAGTGATGAATCTGAGGATAATAAGGAACCATAATGCTTTGAGGTTGCTACTACAGCCTTTTTGTGTTGTTCGAATCTTGAAAAAGCTCTCAAGGCATATCGATCAGGTGGTGATTGGAGTGGAGTGCTGAGTTGCTGGTCTCCTTAAACTGGGAAAAGCAGAGGTTTTGCAGCTGGCGCATGAGCTCGCTGAAGAACTTCAAGAGCTTGGTAGGCCTGGGGAAGCCGCTAAAGTTGTCTTGGAGTACTGTGGAGATATCTATTATGCCATCAGCTTGTTCATCACGGCAAGGGAATTGGAAGAAGCTTTGAGGGTTGCATTTATGTATAGAAATTATGATTCTGTAGCTGTAGTCAGGCGAGCATCTTCTGAATGTGCTGTAGTTCTCGCCAATTCAGGAAGGTTTAGAGAAAGTTGGAAAATACACAGCACAGTATTTAGCAGTCCGTCAGAGAAGGTTATTGCTAGCAGCAAAGCTTCAGTCTGAGGAACGTGGAGTCGATGATATTGATTATGATACTGTATCAGAAGCTAGCAGCAATTTCAGTGGAATGAGTGCTTATACCACAAGATAGTAGCATTTCCATTGGCAAGGTTTTGACATAATTTGTTTCTCTTTCATGTTTTTAGAACTTGAATTTTTTAATTTTTTTTTTCATTTTGCATTTTGCATTTTGCATTTTGCATTTTGCATTTTGCATTTTGCACCGTGATTCTCATTCTCAGCTGATGCTTGTTTTATACTTACTCAAATCAGTATTTTTATTAGAACGAAGAACAGTTCTGCTGTTTCTGCCAGTACCAGTGCTGCCAGCAAGCGAAGAGAGAATAGGCATCAGAAGAACAGGGGAAAGATCCGAGCCGGCAGGTACTTAGCTAACTTTAAACCTTTTTTTTTAAATTCTTGTTGAATGATCAATGACTGGAAAAATTTATTTGCAGCCCGGGTGAGGAAATAGCCCTTGTAGCTCATCTGAAGAGTATGTCTCTAACATCCGGTGCTAAGCGGGAGCGTAAATCATTACTGTCTGTGCTATTGATGCTTGGCATGGAAGAGACTGCAAAGAAGCTGCAATGCTTGGCTGAGACTTTTCAGCTTTCTCAAATAGCAGCCTGTCAGATTAGCTGAGGATACAGTGGCCACCGAGCCTATTGATGAACATGCTTTTACTTTGGATCGTTATTTACCAAAAGTTAAAGGCGAAATGCCCAATTTGGACGATTTTGCATGGCGCTCAAAAGTGCTGATCTCTTCTTGACAGCCTGTCAGGCAAGTGCCGTAAGCCAAAACTTGTGTTTGGTCTGCAGGGATACTTTTTATGTTGTATTATACTTAAGCTTATGTTGACAGCGTCTTTGCCCTGTTGATGCTTGAATGCCAGGGATGATTCATTTCAAGAGTTCGAGATACTGTGGATGTGACCAAGCTATTTAGCACCTGCTGAAGTGTATGATGTAGCAGGTGGGTGTGCTGAAGCAAAAGCAGATACTGGTAATTGTAATATGTTTCGATTGCTGGCGAGTAAAGATTTGAGTGAAGGTGAGTGACTATTCAACTCTCATCTTGGAGGATTATGATCAAGTCGGAACTCGAAAGGTCGTAAGCTGCAAATGTGTGGACAAAAGTGATTGATCAAACCTCTTGCTTTGGTTTTGAAGAGCCGAAGTCCAGTTGACGTTCTGAAGCTATGCTGAATATTCACTAGGGAAAGCTTGTGATCGATTTCGAAGACATTTTTGTGCTCTAGATGCCCGAGCTGTGTTATTTATAGTGTTTCTTTACATGGTAATAATCAGGTTGAGCTTTAGGATTCTTCAACTGATGAAGTTCTGCTGTGTTTTATAATTTGGTGCTCGAGTTCATGGTCGCTTTTGTGTTTTGTCTTATTCTTCTCCTCCGTTATTATACAGTTGCGATTATCAACGAAGTTTAGAGTACAAATACTTTTCTCGAAAGCAACATCTATGTTTATTCAAGCAAGCTTCTTTATTTTCCAGTAGTCACCTGAGGTCATATGTTTGGAATGAGATTACATCTGTGATTTCTTCAGCCTTAATGGTCATGTGATTTCTTCATCATGAGATCATGTTATTCTTGTACTCTATTGTCCAAGATAAATTATGTCAGGTTTGACTTTAGCAATTTTCGATACATGGTTTAACCCATATTATTGTATGAATACACGTTGTATTTTGATAATTTATTATAAATTGTCAAATATTATTTAAATTATATTGTTAAATTTTTTTTAACACTTTATTTGATGGAAAATAAAACACCTAGGTCGTAATTCTCGGATAGGGAGAGAGTGTAAAACCTCCAATAAAATTCTCGCTAAATATACATGATTTGAGTACCATATGTTGTTTTATAGTACTCCAATAAACACAACATTCATGTGTGAACATTGATACACTACCCACTCCAGGGAGGAACTTCAACGGCAAGCTCCGGCGACCCCTCGCCGGAATTCGATGAACAAGACTCTCCGGTGACCGGCATCAATGAGAGAAACCCACTGCGTCAACATCTCACACCATGTTCACACCCCTTCCCCGTCAATTCTCAACTCAACCCACTCACTACATCCCATTACTCCGCTCCTGCACACAACTCCACCAAATCTTCCAAATCCACGCTCGCCTCATCCTCCTCGGAACCCTAAACCAACCCACCACCACCACTTCCCCACAAAACCCAATTGTAATCCTCTACAATTCCATCATCAGAGCATACAATAACGCTACCCAATTCGACAAATCCCTCAAATTGTATCGCCAAATGTGCAACAGCACCACGGCGAGGCCGGACAAGTATACGTATACGTTTGTTTTGAAGGCGTGTACGGGAAAGCTAGGGTTTTGGGACGGTGAGGAGGTTTATAGGAGGGTTTTGGAAGATGGGTTGGAGAGGGATGTGTTTATTGGGACCGGGTTGATTGATTTCTGGTGTAAGATGGGGCGGGTGGAGCGTGCACGGAAGGTGTTCGATGAAATGTCTGAGAGGGATGTGGTGGTTTGGAATGCGATGATTGCAGGGTTGGCACAGGGGGAGAGGGTGGGGGATGCGGTGGGGTTGTTTAGGAGGATGTGGGATGAGGGGATGGTGCCGAATTCGGTTACGTTGTTGAATGTGTTTCCGGCAGTATGTAGGTTGGAGGATGAGAGGATGTGTAGGTCGATTCATGGGTTTGTGGCGAGGAGGGTGTTCAGGACTGAGGTTGTTAATGGGTTGATTGATTTGTATTCGAAATGTGGGTGTGTGGATGTGGCGTGGTGCATTTTTGATCGGATGAGTGGAAGGGACGATGTTTCATGGGGCACGATGATGGCTGGTTATGCTCACAATGGATGTTTCAAACCAGTGTTGGAGTTGTTTGATGAGATGAAGCGTGAGGGAAGAGTGATCAATATGGTTTCAGCTGTTAGCGCTTCCTTGGCTGCAGGAGAGTTGAGGGATTTGGGGAAAGGAGAGGAAATCCATAATTTTGCAATACAGCAGCATATTGATTCTGATACTTCGGTTGCGACTTCTATAATGACCATGTATGCCAAGTGTGGAGAACTTGAGAAGGCTAAGCAAGTGTTTCAAGGGCTCAAACATAGAGATTTGGTGGCTTGGTCCGCATCTATTGCAGCGGCTGTGCAGTGTGACCATCCGGATGAAGCACTATGTTTATTTCATCAGATGTTGAATGAGAAGTTGAAGCCGAATGCTGTAACAATAATAAGTGTCCTTCCAGCTTGTTCGGAGCGTTCTTGTTTGAAGTTGGGGAAAAGCGTACATTGTTATGCTGTGAAAACTTGTGTTGACTCGGTTCCTGTGGTAGGAAGTGCTCTGGTGTCGATGTATGCTAAATGTCAGTCCTTTAGATATGCACTGTTTATCTTCCACAAGATGTCTTTCAAAGATGTTGTGGTATGGAATTCGCTGATAAATGGATATTCTCAGACCGGCCACCCAGATCAAGCCATTCAGATGTTCCATGAATTGCTATCATCAGGAATGAAACCTGATCCAGGAACTATGGTGGGCGTGGTTCCAGCTTGTGCCCTTTCCCATGATCTTGCCCGAGGAATGCACTTACATGGTTTGATTATGAAAAGTGGATTCGAATCTGATAGCCACGTGAAAAATGCTGTGGTTGACATGTACGCCAAGTGCGGGAGACTATCATTTGCTGAACTGTTATTCAATGATGCCGAGTTCGTGAAGGATGAGGTCACTTGGAATGCCATGATTGCAGGGTATGTGCAGAACTTGTGCTTGGATAAAGCTTTCTCTACTTTCTGCAAGATGAAGTCGGAAAATTTAAAGCCAAATGAAGTCTCTGTTGTCAGTGTCCTTCCGGCTATAGCGGATTTAGCAGCTCTGAGAGACGGTATGTGTGTTCATGCCTATACGAAGAAGATGGGATTCGACTCGAACACGATTGTTTGCAACAGTTTCATTGACATGTATCATAAATGTGGGCGCTTTGATTATTCGGAGTTGTACTTCTATGAGATGAAACATCGAGACACCATCTCATGGAACGCAATGCTTTCTGGGTATGCTGCTCATGGACGAGGGGATGAGGCCATCTCACTTTTCACCCAATTGACAAAGCATGATGGTCAAGTTGATTCGGTCTCATTTCTCAGTGTCCTATCAGCTTGCAGGCATGCTGGACTTGTCGACGAAGGGAAAGTTATCTTTTATTCAATGAAAGATAAGTACCAACTCGAACCAAAACTAGAACACTTCGCTTGCATGGTTGATTTGCTCGGACGCAGTGGTCTATTCAATGATACGATGGAACTGATCAAAGGGATGCCAATGAAACCTGACGGTGGAGTTTGGGGCGCCTTGTTGAGTGCATGCATGATGCATTCGAATGCAGAAGTGGCAGAAGTGGCTTTGGAACATCTGGTGAAACTTGAGCCAGGAAATCCTGCTCATTACGTTGGTTTGTCGAATATTTATGCACAATCTGGTAGATGGCTTGAGGCCACAGGTTCAAGGTTGAAGTTGGGTGATACTGGATTGAGGAAAGCAGCAGGTTGCAGTTGGGCTTGATTTGAGGCAGACTCTGTGGTGCAGTGACGTTATTGGTGACGATGATGAAGGTTTTGAATCAGGAAAAGAGGTGCGGATGATCAAACATTGATCGCCTTTTGCTGCCATTGAGACCAAAGGGTATGTTCCTGGTTATGTAGAGAGAACCCGTCAGGTATTGAGCAGCTCTTGCTCTCGTTTGCCCTACCAGTTTGGAAACCGTGTAGGGGGATTGGAGGCTGGCCATTGTCTGAATGGTACGGGGTCTGGCGATTTCCATGGTGCAAGAGAGGGTGATTTAGAATAGGTGAATGTTGAGGTTGTGCACTCTCCTGTGAGAAAGAAACAGGATATAAGAAAATGGATGATCCTCGACAGTGTTATTAGTTGGACGGCAGCTAATGTCGCTGTCAAGAAAGCAAAAGGTATAAACTTGGCAACGTACAATGAGCATTTTTTATGCTTGATGCCTATTCTCTGTAGTTGCAAGGTAACTGATACCCCTCCATGTAAAAATGCTAACACGTAAAATTTAACACAGATGCAGTTTTTCGTGAAGCTGAAGAAGCATATCCAGCATTGGGTCAAAGTTCCGTTCCGTTCGTGTTGATATGCTAACACTATTGATCAAGCTACATTTTGTCCGAGCCAGATCGAAGTGTACGGGATCAATATTTCTAACTTATATCCAAGGCAAAGAATGGTAAGATGTGTATTTTTTTCCTGGCTCAGTCATCATCATTGTCAACATTAGAAACTTGCTGCTTCCTTTGACATGGAAAATCTAATGGTTGCTCATGTCCAATGACCATCCTTCCTTCATTTGGCAGGATGACGGTATACAGCTAACCGGAGAAAAGGACTCCGGTGTGGAGGAGGGCATGCGTGGTGTGTGTTCGTCAAAGAGATGCCATTATGAGGAAAGTCTTATGGGGATCTTTGCGTCCGCTTATACCAACTAGTTTTGCTTGCTGCGATCTGAACTGTGGAATCCACAGATACACAATCTTGCTTTTGTAGAACACTGCTATGGAGGGTACATACTGAAATGCTGCAATGGAGCTGTCTGGCTGCCATTATTTTTGTAGGCTGGAGGCAGTCAAAATTCCATGTATGTCGTCAAGGTATCGGAAGTTTGCGTTGTACATGGGAGTGCTTAGAGCAGGTATTTCAATGCTCCGATTAGTGATTCATTAATCGAAATGCCAATGGCAGACGCTCTTCATCTTTGACAACACATTTGTTCAACATTGCACGACAGAGAAAAGGAATTATTCCCATGGGGCTTTGCTTACATTATTCTGCAAGGGCATGCGCGCGTCAACTCATGTCCAAGATCAAGGAGCGCTTTTGTGATGTCAAGAAGCTACTCTGTTGTCCTAACTCCTATCAATTCAGCGCTTCGGTATCTCAAGTATTTCGTTCATCTTAAACTCGAACTCACAATTTGGTCCTTGCAAAAAACCAAAGATGATCACGCATTGCATTGTTGCTTCAAGTGATTGAGAAATTTGATTCATTTCTCATACTCAAATTTAGATTTTATTTTATCGGTTTAACTAAAGGAATGGAAACAAAAGTCACACAAAACAAAGAGAAAATCTCACTTTTTTTTAATGTAAAAATATCACAAATTTTATTTGAATAGAAAAATATCACAATTTTAAAAAGGAATATATCTACATAATACTTTTTTTTTCCCTTTTTGTTTTTCCTTTTGTTTCCGGCCCCACGCCGAAACACACATGATGACTCAACACTAGTTTACTTCTCATCTTTCCACATTTTCCCTCGCCGTCGCAGCAGTTATCCGCGACCTCGGCCGCCTCACAGATTCATCGCCGCCGTTCATCTTCATCTTATCTTGACCACTAATCAGCAGCCATGCCGAAGCACTATCGCCCTCCGGTGAGCTTCCTCAGCCTCCTACCCCGACGAAGAACCCTAATTCGATTGATGTATATTTGTATAATCGTTTGTTTGTTGGTTGAGTGTTGATTTTGGTTTGTGTTGTGTTGTTTCAGGGGAAGAAGAAGGAAGGAAATGCTGTCAAGTACATGACCAGGACTCAGGCCGTGAAGAAGATCAATGTTACTCTTCACGATTTCAGGTTTCGCTTTGTTCGCTCCATCGATTGATCTCTTGTTGTGTTTGGAAAAGTTGTGGACTATGGATTTTTGGTGCCTGAGCTATAATTCAGCGTGTGATCGATAAATTAAGCTTTGGTTTAGTGTTTGCCAAGCTAGTTAGCGATATCGCAAGTTTGGAGGAGGATTAGTTCTCCAATTGACTATTTCGATATCATTAAGTACTAACGTTCATGTTGTTTCTCATTAGATATGATTAGTTTGATGTTTTTTGTATCTTTGTTTTATTCTTATGGAGATAGATTGTTTTTTTCTGATTAGTGTTGTGTATCTGTTTTGGCAGGAGACTATGCATCCTCAAGGGGATATTTCCAAGGGAGCCAAAGAAGAAGTTTAAGGGAACTCATCAGACATACTACCATACCAAGGATATATTGTTCCTCAAGCATGAACCTTTGGTCGAGAAATTCAGAGAACAAAAGGTTCATGATAGGAAGGTTAAAAAAGCCATGTCCAAGAAGAATAGAGATCTGGCCCAACGTCTTATGACTCGCAAACCTGACTATTCTCTGGACAGAATTATCCTTGAAAGGTGTTGCCTGTTTCATTCTTTGTAAAGAATGCTAAAGAAGAGATGTTATTTTCTTGGAACTGATTTTGTTACTATTGTTCTTGATAATACAGGTATCCGAGGTTCATTGATGCTTTTGGAGATTTAGATGATTGTCTGTCTATGGTGCATCTTTTTGTAGCATTGCCAGCATTAGATAGTGAAAAAATTGGAGTAGATCGTGTTCATAATTGCTGAAGGTTGGTATTCCAGTAGTTTTTGCTGTCGTTCTCTTTCCCGTGCATTTTTGTTGTTGTTTAATGTTAGTTTTCCGTTTTATACTACCTTTCTCACATTGATGTGATTTTGTACAGATTGAGTCATGAATGGCAGGCTTACATTTCTCGTATGCACAAATTAAAGAAAACATTTATTTCGGTGAAAGGCATATACTATCAGGTTGACTTGATATTGCTTTTTTCTTTTTTAAGTTGTAGATGCCGTTCAGTACTGTTTTCTTTTGAAGTGACTTTTTTCTTGAATGATATTGGTCTAATCGATCTTCTGATTGTTGAATGGAATTATTTATCCGATCTTTTATCTGTTTCAATTCTTGTTTTGACAGGCGGAAATTTTGGGACAAAAAATAACTTGGGTTACCCCTCACGCACTTCAGCAAGTCATAAGTGATGATGTTGATTTCAGTGTCATGTTGGTCTTTTTGGAGTTCTATGAGGCAAGTATGAGAACTCAATGTAAAACAGTTTCATCCTTGAATCATCTAAGTGTGATAAGTTTGATCTTTCTGACTTGACTTTGTATCTATCGAAAACCGATGGTGTAATCTGATCCATCATTCACTCTATGATACACATGTATTTCTATTGTTGAACATGATGAAGTCACCTCATTTTGACATATAAATCCTAGTACTTTTGTCATACCTTGCTGTGTAATTTGCCCAATGAGATGATAGTACATCGTATCTTAAGTTGGTGGCTACCTTGGTATTGTCCTGAGCTTATCCTACATTAGTTGGCAATGAAAAACATGGTCGCATAGGTTCATTGGTTCCTGGCAGCTGCCTGAAACAGCATTGTTTTGTTGATGAAATTTTCCTTCCTCTGCAGGCTCTTCTAGGTTTCGTGAACTTCAAACTCTACCATTCCATCCAGGTGGAATATCCACCAATTCTTGATCCCCGATTAGAAGCTTTAGCAGCAGGTATTTCCTCCCATTTCTCTTTGTCCTTGTGCATCAGTTCAGGTAGTATTTTATTTTAGTTTATTTGCTAATTTATTGTATTCTATTTTAGTTTATTTGCAAATAATGGATTATCTTGTTGTCCGTTGAACACATGCTTTATTTATGTTGAGGTAATGTGAATCGCTGACTCTATGTATATTGCAGATCTGTATGCACTCTCAAGGTTGCTTGATGCTAAATCTGCCCACAAGACATTGCAGCTGACTTCTGGATCTGAAAACGACAAACCTGAGACAGGAGATGGAAAACCTGACGAATCTGAATTAAGGTTGGCACAACTTCAACATCAGCTCCCTTCCAATGAGTCAGGTGGTTTCATGCATCAAGACAGGGATAGCGATGACGAGGATGATGAAGATGAGGATACCAAGGAATGCAAAGCACTGTTCAAGAATGAAGTTCTTCTTGAGTCGGGAGGTATGATTTGTTAGTTTAGCCTGAGAAGCTGATGGTTATTTAAAACTTATATATCCTGGGTATATTTTAGTCGGATAGGTTTGTCGTTGCTATTAGCTTTGCCGTGGTTTGTTGGTGAACAGTTTTTGGGAAAAGTTTGTCCCACTAACTTTTGCAGATCTTCTTTTCCCTATTCTACCATATTAACTATTCTGACACTCTAACTGAAAGTTGATTTTTCCATATCAGAACTGCTGAAAACACTAGTGTTCCTTTTACTTGTCTTGTCTGAGTTGCTGTTCTTATGGAATTTAGGTTCCGAGAGAGTCTTTGCTTTTCATAATTCCTGCCTTCGATGGCTCTGTGTCCTGGGAAGGAGAAGCTAGTCCAATACACATACTGTGAGGAGTGATCTTGCTGTAATTGATCTCTCATTTATTCCCCCAGATTGTTGATCGACCAACCGTGGACCGTAAATTCCTGTCTAGAGCATATGTTCAACCGCAGTGGGGTTTTGATTGCGTGAATGCACGTATAATTCTGCCAACTGAGGAATATTGTGTGGGAAGGTTTGTAACAAGGATTTTGGTTTTCAATGTTCACTCTTCTGCGTCTTATCATATTTTCTGCTCTACACTATATGCTCTTAAAACCATAGAGTGATGCTAGTAATCTACAAGATATTTACTGCTAGAAATGCAAGCAAATCTGTTGAAAATGGAATTGATTGTTTTCACAGGGTCCCTCCACCGCATTTGTCACCTTTTGTTGATAATGAGGCTGAAGGGTATCTCCCTGAGTATGCTGCAAAAATTAAGCAGCTCCAGGCAGCCGCTAGGAAACAGGTTCTCCCAATGCCAGGAACTGGTAGAGAAGACTTATATGATCCTGAAAATTTATTAGCGGAAGGTGTTCTAAGTCGGAAAGAAGATATTGAGGCGGAAGAGAGGAAGAAGAAGGTAATCTCTTGGCAACAAACAGTAATGTTTCTTGACGTTCATACCTATGCGAGAATGTTCTGGTTGCAATTTCACGCATGCCATTTATACAACTTTTGAATACAGATGAAAGCTCTTGAGAAAGAATATCATGAAGAGCTGAAGATGGAGCTACAAGGAATGAGATACAATGCATCTAAGCCCTTGATACAGAGTTCAAATCCAGTTGCCGAGACCACAGATCAAGCTCCCCCTGTTTCGTCCGAAGATCCAGAGGAAATTATGGCAAAGACCACAATGTCTCGCAAGAAGAGGGGACTTTATGAAGCGATTAAGAACAACAAGAAACGGAAACAGGATGCTGTTGAACTTCTCAAGTCCAGGAAAAAGAAACATCTTGAAAGTCAGAAATCTGGAAGAGTGAAAGGATGATCAATTTTGACTATGTTAAGTGGAGCCGATTAGAGATGGGCCTGAAGTTAAATCTTCGCTTCAAGTCGCATTGGTATTCTGCTTAGCTGTTTGGAATCTATCCATAGTTACGACGTCGGTGTTTATGTCTCTGCGATGACATTTTTTTTTCCCTCTTTCTCGGACCCTCTTGACCTCTTCCATGGGTGCTCTGTTTTACTTGTATTTTTTTGGAAAAATTGTCATCAATGTAAAATCTTTATTTGCCAGCCAACTGAGCAGTACGTCACTTGCTGAAATTTATGTCTGCTGTTGTTGCGGGTAGTTTGTACTCCCTCCTTTAATCTATGTATCTATGCTTTATCGGCAAATTCTGTCTTGCCCACAATTTGAACGGGGAAGCTAATCTTTTAAATGCAAAAACATTAAGATCATATCAACTACACGAAATATAGTCATTGGCTTCAACCATGTACGTTCATTAGATTCTTGGATTTCATATACATAAAAATGAGATGATAAGTGGATTTGAAATTACGTCCCAAAAAAACCAACCCAAATAGTACTAGCATTCATTTTCACATAAATGAATCGAGTGGGACGCTGAAGACGACGAAGCTTGGAGTTCGTTCCACCCGAAAGAGAGACGAGACGATGAAAATGGAGGCGAGGAAGTTACTCAACGACAAGAAGTTCTGGTTCGCTTCCTTCTTGATCGCCTGGGCCGCTGCTCTCCAGGTAATCTCTCGAACTCGCACAGTTTCAATCCATCGATTCATCTTAATCACCAAAATCAATTGGTCGATTTTATTTTTTTTCGATTCACGGATTTCGATTTGGATTGTGCACTGGTAGGGTCACATGATGTGGGTTCAGAAGCAGGACTCATTCAAGCAGAAGTTCGGCGATCCAAAACCTAATCCCTCGGATACAAACCAGTGACTCAGTGACTACCAATTAGGCAAAGTTCGTGCCCCTTGAGAAATTTCTGTCATCGAGATGCTATCTGTGGGATTTTTGGGATGGTTCCTGGTTATTTTGTATGCATAAACCCTTGCGCTAAAGCGCATTGGTATGTATCTTGTCGCTTGCTTAGATTTGATGGAATGTACATGGAAGAAAAAAAAAACATTGAGTTTACTGAATTATGCGGGGAGAAATGAAGGCAGTGTTTCCAGCTTGGTAAAATCAATTAGGGATGGTTTATGGTGAAGAAAATCGTAAAGAAATGAGTCTCGAAGGCGATCGGACAACGATTGCACACCAGCATCGGCTTAGGGGAATAACCTTTTTTGGTTTTTGTGTATGTTGTATTTGTCTTCTGATGATGAGTAACGAAAACATGTGGAGATGTATTTGGGCTTATATGGTATCTAATCCACATTTTTAAATATGGATTATGAATTTCAATCCTGCTCCATGATTGAAATAAAGGAAATTTGGATGACGAGGTCCTTTAAGTTTTCTTCGTTTCTCTTGCGCTGCTAATGTATCCAATTCAAATGTATTTATCCCAAGAAGATCATTGTTTAGATATTTACATAATAATCGAAAGAAGCATCAGAGTAATAGACTTTCTCTAGGTGTTTCTTTGTTCATGATATGGTATGGCGCACGGGCAACCTGAAACTCGCTGGACAGTGCAAATACAGGTTTTGAGGTGCTTTTATACTAATGCTTGATCGAAAAGATGAAGAAGCCGAAGCATAAGACAGGAATTGGTTTTCCAAGCGGTTCACAAGACATCGTTGTCGTCGATTCCAACGGCAAGAATCGATTTAGTTTCAGGAGCGATACTGTTTACTTATGCGACAGACTTACAATGGTAGCAATTAATATATCACGCATACTTTCTGTGTTGCATGTGGCACGGTGAAAACGCATGCAAGATTCAAGTCTTTGGCATATGATTGCCTAGACGTTGAAAAGTATGCCGGTAAAGTATTGCCTGGACTAGCTACATTTTTTTCCTGTAGTATTTTGAACAGGTACCCAGTTTCCGAAGTATTAGACAGCGAAGAGAACCTTCAAGAAGAGTGCCAACGCGAATAATGTACTCACTCACTTGCATGGCTTGCTTCCTCCCTTTGGAATCAGTCAAAAGTCTAGCCCGGTGGAGGCATATGTGGATGGAGAAGCTGATCGAATTCCGACCTATATCAGAATTGCCGAAGCCGTCTCTGAATATCAGAGGCTGTACTTCATTAACCCATGCTCTCTTGTTTGAGTATCACACTGATAGATAAAAGCAGTCGTGTCTTCACCTATTTTTTCAATCCTTTTATGTTGTTTTTGAAGCTAAGGTAATCGAGGATCGTCGTAGTTATCGGGTTTTTGGTAACTAGTTACGGAATACTGAGAACCTAACAAGAAACGGTGCTATTGTGTTGGAAGTTAGAGAAACAAGCACAATCACACAGACACAATATTTAACGGGGAAAATCCTCCTGAGTTGGAGAGTAAAAACACGGAGCGCACACCGGCAAAATGCATTATATCAGCCGGAAAAATGCATTATACCAGCAAACAGATACAATTGTTCTTCTCAAGTTTTAGACAGAAACTTGAGACATACACTAGAAGCATAGATGGAATGCAGTAGGGATAACAGTAATGGAAACTACCCGCTCCAAAATCCCAATTGCATCCAAATCTCCTTCTCAGGAATTGCAAGCTGTGCCACTGCTTTTGCACTATAAACTGAAACCTGCTTTTGCACTATAGCTGAAAACCTGCTTTTGCACTGTAGCTGAAACATGTTGCTCTGCCAACCGAAAGATGAAGCTTCGCCACTGGAAGATGTTGCTCTGCCAACCGAAAGATGAAGCTTCGCCACTGGAAGTTGCTGCTCTGCCAAGATGCTGCTCTGCCAACCGAGAGATGAAGCTTCGCCACTGGAAGATGAAGCTTCGCCAAGATGCTGCTCTGCCGACCGAATCACACAGACACAATATTTAACGGGGAAAACCCTCCTGAGTTGGAGAGTAAAAACACGGAGCGCACACCGGAAAAATGCATTATACCAGCAAACAGATACAATTGTTCTTCTCAAGTTTTAAACAGAAACTTGAGGCATACACTAGAAGCACAGATGGAATGCAGTAGGGATAACAGTAATGGAAACTATCCGCTCCAAAATCCCAATTGCATCCAAATCTGCTTCTCAGGAATTGCATGCTATGCCACTGCTTTTGCATTATAAACTGAAACCTGCTTTTGCACTGTAGCTGAAACCTCGCCACTGGAAGATGCTGCTCTACCAACCGAAAGATGAAGCTTCGCCACTGGAAGATGCTACTCTGCCAAGATGCTGCTCTGCCAACCGAAAGATGAAGCTTAGTCACTGGAAGTTGCTGCTCTGCCAAGATGCTGCTCTGCCAACCGAGAGATGAAGCTTCGCTACTGGAAGATGAAGCTTCGCCAAGATGCTGCTCTGCCGACCGAAAGATGAAGCTTCGCCACTGGAAGATGCTGCTCTGCCAAGCTGGTGCACTCTCCTCCTTTTTTAGTGTGTTTGATGTACCCTGCAGCAATAGTGCAAAACCTGGGCACGGCACTCTCTAGAGGAAAAAAAATAAAACTACTGCCAAAAGTCTAGTTTTTTGTTTTCATAAACACATTGGGCAAAGTTGTTTTTTCCTCATCTTGGGCTGGACCTTTTCCAGGCCCAACAGTAGTTCCTATTGCTGCTTGGACTTCTCGTTTGTCAGAGTTCTTAGTTTGCGTCATGTGAATTATCTCTCTAGAGATGCATTTGGCTTCTATGTCTCAATAATTCCATTTTCTTCGAGTACCTGAACATCTGCGACACTAACTTCTATTGGTTAAAGCATTGATCTTCCAAATCTTCGAGGACTATCAATCTTTGATTGCCCAAAATGGAGTACTGTCTTCTGTCTTTATTCGTGCTCCCAAGCTTCAGTATCTATTGAACATAGGAATCATCTCCAATGTTATGTATCGGGTTTAGACAAAGGCTTGATGAGCATTAAGCTTGATTATCGTCGAGGCCCCAAGGCTCGACGACTTGTTTTTTTGTTCCATTCGTGGAGCACCTGACACTGTGTCAATGGATTTTCATGTAAAATTCTAGGACCTCTCTACTCCTTTTTCTTTATCCCTAATGATCTGATATATTATGTACGGATCAGTCTCTGTTCATCGCCCACCAGACAAACATCAGGCCGAAGGTGCACGAAGGGGTCCTGTTTTCTTAATTGAAGGAGGTTTGGCGGATCGATAACTCGATGGAACAATGGAGAAACTTCTCATCACTGTTAAGTCTCTTGGCTAATGCTTACGTGTTTAACTTAATGGTTTTGATAAGTAGATCACATGTTGATGAGAACAGGACATCCACTCAACAAAATATGAACATAGAAATGATTGGTCGCTACTCGAATTGTGCTTCATGATGCAACTATATCTTGTAAACACAGCAGATTAATACTCTTGCAGGTTGATCCGACATGCTATGTTGACAACAGATTTCAAGATATGCAGTGCAAAGTCAGAGCAAACAAGCCACTCAGTCGTCTTAAGTTGGTGAAATTGGAAGCGTTCAGCAGCCAGGAAGAAGAGATTCTGTTAGCAGCGCGTATATATCAGGAAGTTATGGGAGCACCAGTTAAAGTTGTGTCGTTGTGACAGCACGCCATAAAAGCTATTGTAAGGGTTCGTTCAAAAGAAGCTGATAGGAAGGCGTACTTCAAGGAAGCAAGAAAGATTGGTCCTCTATATATGATACAAGTATTTTGAAGAAACTGATACTGAAACCGGTGTCGGTGACGGCGATCCACACGGCTGTTTTCGGACGAACGTGTGTTAGAATCGAGTTGGGAGCGTGGGGGACAGTGGGTCGCGGTTCAAACTAGGGGGCAACGGAATGCCGTGATTGACGGATGTCTACCCGCCTTAGATGCGCACGGCGGAACGTTGCGCTCCACACTTCCCCAGAGGCGGTGTCGGTGACGACGATCCACGCGATCGCTTTCGGACGAACGTGTGTCGGAATCGAGTGGACAGCGTGGGGGAAGCGGGTCCCTGTGCAAACTATGGGGCGTGTTCCTTTCAATGACTAATGCCGTAATTGCAGGATGTCTACCCGCCTTAGATGCGCACGGCGGAACGTTGCGCTCCACACTTCCCCAGAAGCGGTGTCGGTGATGGCGATCCACGCGGTCGCTTTCCGGCGAACGTGTTTCGGAATCGAGTTGGGAGCATGAGGGGCAACGGGTCGCTGTGCAAACTAGGGGGCGCGTTCCGTTCAATGGTCAATGCCATGATTGCCGGACGTCTACCCGCCTTAGATGCGCACGGCGGAACGTTGCGCTCCACACTTCCCCAGAGGCGGTGTCGGTGACGACGATTCACGCGGTCGCTTTCGGGCGAACGTGTGTCGGAATCGAGTGGAAAGCGTGCTGTGCAAACTAGGGGGCGCGTTCCATTCAATGGCCAATGCCGTGATTTCCGGATGTCTACCCGGCTTAAATGCGCACGGCGGAACGTTGTGCTCCACACTTCTCTAGAGGCAGTGTCGGTGACGGCGATCCAGCGGTCGCTTTCGGACGAACGTGTGTCGGAATCGAGTGGAAAGCGTGCTGTGCAAACTGGGGGTGCGTTCTGTTCAATGGCCAATGCCGTGATTGCCGGACGTCTACCCGCCTTAGATGCGCACGGTGGAACGTTACGACTTCCCAAGAGGCGGTGTCTGTGACGGCGATCCACGCAGTCGCTTTCGGGCGAACATGTGTCGGAATCGAGTTGTGAGCGTGAGGGGCAGCGGGTCGCTGTGCAAACTAGGGGGCGCGTTCCGTTCAATGGCCAATGCCGTGATTGACGGACGTCTACCCGCCTTAGATGCGAACGGTGGAACGTTGCGCTCCACACTTCCCTAGAGGCGGTGTCGGCGACGACGATCCACGCGAAGCGAGCGTGTGTCGGAATCGAGTGGAAGGCGTGGGGAGCAGCGGGTCGCTGTGCAAACTAGGAGGCGCGTTCCGTTCCATGGCCAATGCAGTGATTGGCGGACGTCTACCCGCCTTAGATGCGCACGGCGGAACGTTGCGCTCCACACTTCCCCAGAGGCGGTGTCGGTGACGGCGATCCACGCGGTCAGTTAGCGGTTGTTTTGCAGTATTTTGAAGAAACTGATACAGAAACCTTTTGTTGATAATGAGGCTGAAGGGTATCTCCCCGAGTATGCTGCAAAAATTAAGCAGCTCCAGGCAGCCGCTAGGAAACAGGTTCTCCCAATGCCAGGAACTGGTAGAGAAGACTTATATGATCCTGAAAATTTATTAGCGGAAGGTGTTCTAAGTCGGAAAGAAGATATTGAGGCGGAAGAGAGGAGGAAGAAGGTAATCTCTTGGCAACAAACAGTAATGTTTCTTGACGATCATACCTATGCGAGAATGTTCTGGTTGCAATTTCACGCATGCCATTTATACAACTTTTGAATACAGATGAAAGCTCTTGAGAAAGAATATCATGAAGAGCTGAAGATGGAGCTACAAGGAATGCGATACAATGCATCTAAGCCCTTGATACAGAGTTCAAATCCAGTTGCCGAGACCACAGATCAAGCTCCACCTGTTTCGTCCGAAGATCCAGAGGAAATTATGGCAAAGACCACAATGTCTCGCAAGAAGAGGGGACTTTATGAAGCGATTAAGATAAACAAGAAACGGAAACAGGATGCTGTTGAACTTCTCAAGTCCAGGAAGAAGAAACATCTTGAAAGTCAGAAATGTGGAAAAGAGTGAAAGGATGATCAATTTTGACTGTGTTCAGTGGAGCCGATTAGAGATGGGCCTGACTTTAAATCTTCGCTTCAAGTCGCATTGGTATTCTGCTTAGCTGTTTGGAATCTATCCATAGTTACGACGTCGGTGTTTATGTCTCTGCGATAACATTTTTTTTTTCCTCTTTCTCGGACCCTCTTGACCTCTTCCATGGGTGCTCTGTTTTACTTGTGTTTTTTGGAAAAATTTTGTCATCAATGTACAATCTTTATTTGCCAGCCAACTGAGCAGTACGTTACTTGCTGTCATATGTCTACTGACGGTGCGGGTAGTTTGTACACCCTCCTCCTTAAATCTATGTGTCTGTGCTTTATCAACAAATTCTGTCTTGCCCACAATTTGAACGGGGAAGCTAGTCTTTTAAATGCAAAAACATTAAGATCATTTCAACACGAAATATAGTCATTGGCTTCAATCATGTACGTTCATTAGATTCTTGGATTTCATATACATAAAAATGAGATGATAAGTGGATTTCAATAGACTTTCTCTAGGTGTTTCTTTGTTCATGATATGGTATGGCGCACGGGCAACCTGAACTCGCTGGACAGTGCAATATATAGTTTTTGACGTGCTTCATACTAAATGCTTGATGGAAAAGATGAAGAAGCCTAAGCATAAGACAGGAATTGGTTTTCCAAGCGGTTCACAAGACATCGTTGATGTCGTCGATTCCAACGGCAAGAATCGATTTAGTTTCAGGAGCGATACTGTTTACTTATGCAACAGAGTTACAATGGTAGCAACCAATATATCACGCATGCTTTCTGTGTTGCATGTAGCACGGTGAAAAAACATGCAAGATTTAAGTCCTTGGCATATGATTGCCTAGGCGGTGAAAAGTATGCCGATAAAGTATTGCCTGGACTAGCTACATTTTTTTCCTGTAGTATTTTGAACAGGTACCCAGTTTCCGAAGTATTTGACAGCGAAGAGAACGTTCAAGAAGAGTGCCAACGCGAATAATGTACTCACTCACATGGCTTGCTTCTTCCCTTTGGAATCAGTCAAAAGTGTAGCCCCTTGTATCATCCCCCCCGTGGAGGCATATGTGGATGGAGAAAGTGATCAAATTCGGACCTATGTCAGAATTGCCGAAGCCGTCTCTGAATATCAGAGGCTGTACTTCATTAACCACCCATGCTCTCTTGTTTGAGTAGAGTATCACACTGATAGATAAAAGCAGTCGTGTCTTCACCCACTTTTTCAATCCTGTTATGTTGTTTTTTGAAGCTAAAGGTAATCGAGGACCGTCCTAGTTCCTGTTGCTGCTTGGACTTCTCGTTTGTCATGTCAGAGTTGTTAATTTTCGCCATGTGAAAAGATGCATTTGGCTTCTATGTCTCAACAATTCCATTTTCTTGAGTACCTGAAAATCTGTGACAGTAACTTCTATTGGTTAAGCATTGATCACCTTCCAAATCTTCGAGGACTATCAATCTTTGACTGCCCAAAAATGGAGTACTACTGTCTTTATTCGTGCTCTCCCAAGCTTCAGTATTTATTGAACACAGGGAATCGTCCCCAATATTATGTATGGTTATAGGTTAACCCCAAAAACCTAAGCTGATGGGTTATGGGTTATTCATATATTTATTCTACTCTTTCTTTTTTTTCACAGTCGATGTGGGTAAACATACTTACACATAACCTCAACATGTAGGACCTTTCTACTCCTTTTTCTTTATCGGATCTGTCTCTGTTCATCGCCCACCAGACAAACGTCAGGCCGAAGGTGCACGAAAGGGGTCCTGTTTTCTAAATTGAAGGAGGTTTGGCGGATCGATAACTCGATGGAACAATGGAGAAACTTCTCATCACTGTTAAGTCTCTTGGCTAATGCTTACGTGTTTCACTTTATGGTTTTGATAAGTAGATCACATGTTGATAAGAACAGGACGACATCCACACAACTAAATATGAACATAGAAATGATTGGTCGCTATTCGAATTGTGCTTTATGATGCAACTATATCTTGTAAACGCAGCAGATTAATGTCTCTTGCAGGTTGATCCGACATGCTATGTTGACAACAGATTTCAAGATATGCAGTGCAAAGTCAGAGCAAACAAGCCACTCAGTCGTCTTAAGTTGGTGAAATTGGAAGCGTTCAGCAGCCAGGAAGAAGAGATTCTGTTAGCAGCGCGTATATATCAGGAAGTTATGGGAGCACCAGTTAAAGTTGTGTCGTTGCGACAGGACGCCGTAAAAGCTATTGTAAGGGTAAGTTCAAGGAAGCAAGAAAGATTGGTCCTCTATATACGATACAAGTATTTTGAAGAAACTGATACTGAATCCGTTAACTGGGTGCATCCACATAAGTATCGGCAAAAAGATGAGCTTAGTGTGGGAACGCTTTCTTCTCAATGGCTAAGAGCAAAGACACATCAGCGACAATATAGTCAGATTGTTGTCCAAGCTTTAATATAACCAATTTGCTCTTTCATTACTTGTACAATAGCATACTTGATTTCCAATCCCTTGGTAGGTATTTATTACGTGCTTTGTGTATCGATAGTGATCGTCTATGTTTAGGCTAGTCGACAGGCTCTCGGAAGACGGGCTACAACATCATAACACCCTTGAGCTTATAGATCCTTTGCTTCAGGGGTCCAGAATAACATAGATCAGTTCAGTTGACACAAAATCAAAGCAGAGCAATTATCGCAAGGTCACTGGAAGTATTTCGCAATGAAAAGAACTAGGATTCAATTAAGCTGTCATCTGTATATTTACAAAGGTAGAAACTGCTGAGACCTATTTCGAACCACTAAATATCTAGAGCTTCTTGTCAATTCTCTCAATAATTTACACACCAGCACACATCTATCCGAAAGGACACACTGAGTACCAAATTAGCTTACCATGAGTAAGGAGATACGGCGAAAAGAACACCAAGAAAGGAAAACACTAAAAGCCTTCCATTCCTATTAACTATCGGATCAATATAACAGTGGAGACAGGAGGCCTCGCTTGCCGAACCTTTGCCTCCAAAAGAATATACGAAATCCCAGAGAGAACATCTAGGCCAACAGCAATCGGCCAACTTCCTTTAGTAAGGAAGCAAGTAGTCTCTCTTCTGCGTCCATGCTGGAGAAGCCAAAGTATAAACGTGGAACCAAGTGGCACGGGGATAAACCTAGATCTTGCTCACAAGCATTAATAGCACCATGAGTTGTTTCATCGTACCATGTCAGCTTGCTTTGGCCTAAATGAATCGATGCTGGCGCAAGCCCTTTGCAAAATGAGGTTGCATCAACCGCACATACAACCCATTCTTCGCAACCAAGTTATCTTGACTGCCTTCCTCAACAATTCGGCCTCCATTGAGAACAACTATGTTGTCGACATGTTTCATCATGGCAGCTCTGTGGGCGACGATGATGGTTGTTTTGTTCCCCATGATGAGTGTATCAAGAGCCTCCTGTACCACACGACTAGACTCTGATTCTATGGCAGAGCTTGCTTCATCGAGCAGCAAGATGGGCGCATTCTTTAACACCACGCGAGCAATCGCTATCCGTTGCTTCTGGCCAGGAGTTAAAACTGTGCCCCTCATGCCCACA
>LIEC01009496.1:8466-49112 GCA_001925005.1 Drosera capensis | reverse complement strand
TTAAGAAAAATATGAAATGGATCCGGAATCGAACCTATCGAGTCGAGTTTGAGCCCGGCTCGAAATGTAATCAAGCCGAGCTCGAGCTTACAAAATAGGGCTCGACCGAGCCTGAGCCCGAGCCTGAGCCCGAGCCTTCGATTTTCGAGTCGAGCCGAGCCCGAGCCGGGCACTGTGTCGGTTCGGCTCGGCTCGTTTACACCCCTAATTGGTGGCTTGGTGCACTTGAGATACCTTGACCTCTCCAGCACACCTGTTACAGAATTCCCTGCTTCTTTTACCAAATTACAAAATCTGCAGACCCTAAAACTCAATCATTGCAGCTATTGCATAGTCCTGCCAGCGGACGTGAAAAAGTTGATTAACCTGAGGCACCTTGGTCTGAACCCGTCGCTAGCTAGCATGCCTGCAGGAATGGGGACGTTGACCGCTCTTCATAAGCTTGATGTATTCATTGTGGGGATTGACTATCGTGTTTCTGTTTCAAAAAGAAAGGCTGCTCAATTGAGGGACTTGAAAGCGCTTGATAAGTTAAGTGGAAGCCTACAAATAATAATTTTGGGAGAGATGAAAGATCCCGTCAATGAAGCAAAGGAGGCAAACTTGAGTAGCAAACATGGATTATCAGAGTTGCTTTTAGAAGGGGACAAAGGGGATTATGATAACAGTGATGCCTGGAAGCATGATGAGGCAGTGCTGGATGGCCTTCAACCTCCTCCTAATCTTCGGAAGCTAAAGATTTCGTGGTATAAAGGGAAAAGGCTCCCAACTTGGGCAAGCATGGATAGCTTGAACTGTTCTCTCCCTAACCTGGTGGTGGTTGAACTTGAGGATTGGAAGAGCTATCTGAATGTTCCATTGTTTAGCTGACTTCGTTTTCTCAAGCGACTCAAACTTAGATCTCTGCCAAGCGTGGAGTACATGGAGAACAGACTGAACAATCGGTATGATGCCTCGTCGTTGTCATCATCTACATCATTCTTCCCCTCTCTTGAAGTGCTCGACCTATACGGTATGGATAAGTTGAAAAGTTGGTGGTGGATAGAAGCTGGTGAAGCAGTCGATGCAGGTCAGAGGGCATCATCATCCGCATCATCTATGGAGGTTTGGCCGCAACATATACAACCGCCATTCTTTCCTAGACTTCATGCGCTAAGAATTTGGCATTGTCCTTCACTGAAATCAATGCCCCTTTGTCCAAATGTTGAGAAATTGGAGTTGCTGCGTGTCAACAAAGAACTCAGGGCGTTGACAACAGTCGTTATGCCTCGAGAAGGTGCTTCTAGGCTGAAAAACATGTGCATTGACGACATAGGCGGCCTTATTTCCCTGCCAACAGGTTGTCTCCGAGGTTTGACTTCTTTAATTATTCAGCATGATCCCAAGCTTCTTGATCTATCATCACTTGCTGAAGTATTCAGAAGTCTTTCTTCCCTCTAGTCCCTGGATATCGGTAGTTGCGATGGGTTAAGATCTCTGCATGGTGGTCTTGAACATCTCAGCTCCTTGAAAAAGATGGCAATTTCGAACTGTGAACAGCTGGATTTGTCAGCAGAGGACAAGGAGATTGGGATGCCATGGAAAGCTTTGAAGGGTCTCCAATCCTTGAGGATGATTGGTATACCCAAGATGCTGGTGCTCCCCGATGGGCTTCAGCATCTCACCTCCCTTCGCTCTTTGGAGATCGGATGGAACTATGGATTGATGACCATTCCAGAATGGATCAACGGTCTTGGATCTCTTGAGTCCCTCCGCATACTGTATTGTCGCAAAGTGAAAACTCTTCCAGAAGGGATTCGGTTCCTGACCTCCTTAAAGCTTCTCAACATTTATGGGTGTTCAGGAGGATTGACAGAAAGATGCCAAGGTCCGAATGGTGATGACTGGCCCAAGATTCAACACATCCCTAAGGTTGATGTATTGGATTGAAGCCGCTTTGTCCAATTTATTGGGAGAGGTGAATTGAATTTATTCTGGAGGGGATTCAAGTCAAGATGGAGATTTGTTGTAATGACTTGAATTCCGAAGTGGGCTCAAAAGTCCATTAGTTTCGTTTTGGGCTTTGTAATTTTGATGTATGCGGAGTGCTATATAAACTCCTTTGTAGAACTAGGGTTTTTGGTTACCACTAGGGTTTTGAGCCGCCACCATAGATCTGAGAGAGACAGAGAGAGTTCTTTGTAATCCTCAAATTAAGAAGAATCAATCGATCTGTCGCTTGTCCATGGACGTAGCTCAGTTTGGGGTGAACCACGTTAATCTTGTGTTGATTACGGTGATTTGCGTTGGATTTTTTGCTTGTTTTGCCTAACAAATTGATATCAGAGTCAGGTTCGCGTTAGATCTATTTCGTCAAGCAAAAAGATGGCATCTCACAATTTCAAGATTGAGAAGTTTACCGGCAGGGACAGTTTCAGCCTATGGCATATTAAGATGCGGGCGCTTCTCAAACAACAAGGGATTTGGATTCCAGTGACTGGGAAGAAGCCAGATTCCATGGAGGAGTTGGAGTATGCACAACAGGATGAAAAGGCGCATTCAACAATCCTGTTGTGTCTTGGCGATGAAGTCATCTATGAAGTGGCGGAAGAAGAAACTGATTTTTTGCTTGTTTTGCCTAACACAATTTGCTCGGAAATCTGATCAACATCTATCATCCACTCTGACAGGTATGAACTTCCTTCTCTGTGGCGTGTTGATTCAGTTTCCTTCTCTGTGGCGTGTTGATTCAGTTTCCTTCTCCATCAGCTTCATGCGTTGAAAAATACAGGTCGGATGCATGTCCTACGAAGACAATGCTCGATTAAAAGGATTCTGAGGTTGATGCCATAGTGAATTTCAGTTTGTGCTTTTGGATTCTGAAGATATTCTATTGCGCTAGAGGTAGAAGATAATTAAGCTCCTTTCTTGTTTCTTTTCATTTTATATAATACTACTAAAACATATATCCGGGCTCCAGCTGTAGCTCGTTCAAGTCTGATGCTCTCGTTTTACTCCTGAAAGTTTAGGTCTTTGCATCAGATGTATAGTGATGAAGGGTGCCGTTGTACTGATAATTTCCCTTTCCGATTTACTTTGTCATTTCGGTCTAGTCGAGATGAGACTCAATTTGCTTGCCATTTCAGTTGATCTAAGAAACGGTCCATTTTCATCCCATGAAGAATCATTGTAGTCTCATTTTAAAACTGAAGTTAACAAATTACTCATTGTATAGGATATATAGTGGTGGTGTAGTGAATTGTTTAAATCCAATGTTATCTTTTATAATGTAATTTTATTTGAGTATGATAGTTGAAATGTAGATGGTAGACAATTTGGTGATAGAGGTAGGTGATAGAACATGATAGAAGAAAAATAGTTAAATGAAGATAGTTGAAAAAATGATGAAAAAAATACTAAATTATAGCATTTAACCATTAGAGTAACCATGCTAAATTATAACAAAATGTTACTGTTCATTATTATATTTAGCAATAGTATTGTTATATTGGGCAAAATCATTGGAGATGCTCTAAAAACATCTCCAACCATGTATGTAATTTTGAGGTTGTCAAAATTATTTTTTGCCCATAAATAATATCATTTTTTTATAATCTAATAACATTACTCCAATGCCAATTGTGTTATAGTATAGTTATGGTTTAAATGAGGTTGTACTGTAGAGAGCTCCACATATTTTGTTTGGATTTTTCTTTTTGTCTTAGGTGAGATAATTGGGTAAAATTAGTGAAGCTGAAAACTGACAAAAAAAACTATTTTTATTGTTATACATAACATGAGGTTTAGGAAAAGTTAAAATTTGCTCCTAAAACACAAGCCCATTGAAGTCCAATATGAGTGATTGCTATAATTTGATTTTAGCAATATATATAGCTATCCCATTATGGATGCTACTGATTGGACTTATGTGTTCACCTAGCTATTAGCCAAAAATGGCCAAACAGTCCCTAGTGGGACGCATTATCCATGTCCATTATGCGCATAACTAAATGCTCCTAAAGCCCCCTTTGCTTCATTTGCTATGTTGCATCAAAGGCTCCCATGACATGGCGATTATTAAACTTAGCATATCCTGCATGTTATCTGACGAGGAAAGTGCAAACATATCACCTTCATTCCTTCACATAGGCATGTGCAGTGACGGAGGTAAGAAGTCCTCGTCCCCACTGAGTTTCTAGAAATCTAAGTTTAGGTTTATAGTTAAGTACAAACAATTCTCAAAGTGAGTAAATTATATTTATGGATCTCAAAGTGAGTAAATTATATTTATGGATGTTTTTATAAACAAAGTTATTAAATTAGAATTATAAATTAATTAATTATTAAAATAAATATTTTTTTAAAATATAGTGACAGAAACCGTCCTGCGTCATTTCAATAAGAAGACGCAGGGGGCGTCTTTGTCTTAGTTAAAGGAGCACGGCGTCTTTCATTGGGTAAGAAAGTAGTCCCACATCCACACCTATATCCATTAATAATATTATAATTAGTGAAAACATCTTAAACATTATTATATTTTTTTACCTATTAATATAACACTGAACTACTGGCCCGTGCATTGCATGACAAAATATCATAATAGATTACAATATTATGTAAGGCTAAACACAATTATATTTAAGCTATATAGAAATTTTTAAATTTAATTATCGATTTTAAGTAAATAATAGATGATAGAATAGAAAAAATTCATTCAAAAAATCAGTTTCAAAAATATATGATTGGTCAAATGTTGTGGTCATATTAATATAACTTAAAAAGTTCTAACATGATATATGGATGGATGACATGATTTTTTAAATTATAAATAAACATATGGATATTTTTTATTAATTATAAATACCTTAAATATATGGATATTGGATTAAATTAATTCATATCCACGAATTAAGAATATTTGATTTGTTCCGTTTTTCATGTGCTCCTGAAGAATTTCTCCCAGTACCTCATCTGTCCAAATCATTTGATATTTACAACGATTTATGATTGTATCTTTGTAGATGTAGGAGATCATCGGATTTGAACATGTAGTTTTTCACGCTGCAGAATCATTCTCGAGAAAAGGGATGCAATTCTTTATGAATTAAAGATAGACATATACACTAACTGTTAGAAAAATCAGTTTACCACCATAAAAAGAGCAGTTAGGTGTTGTGTCTCTCGATGCCGTGTCTTGATCTCCTCTATAATATATATGAACAATGATTTTCTCTGAACTCGTACTTAAGCTTGAAATTTCGTGATTGAATGTGAGATTCATTGCCGACCATGCAGGAAATCCGTGATGATTGACGTCGATCTCATATATTTATATGATCATGTACCACCAAGTTGAATATTGTTCATCTGTAATCTCATACGGTGTAAGCCTTCAGCTCAAATTCGTGCACGGTATGCATTGATAATTTTCCTTCCGAATCTTGACTTTCGGTACATCTCTTCCCTCTTCTAATCGCCCTGGATAACGTAAAGTTCGGTCAATTGGCCCATTTAATGACACTAACGAAGAAGACAGAACCAATTTTTTTCAATTTATCTGAATGTAATTGAGATCGAGAGAATCCTCGTTTACGTACATGATTTTCATTTTGGAGTTCCATTTGAACGCACCATCCTCCGCTCAAATCCTGACCACCAATTGGGCTTAAGAGTCCTTCAGTAAACGCATCTCAAATATTCTTAATTGTCCACCGAATCATGGAATTTTTCCCGTGGTCTGATCGGACAATCAAATCTCTTCGACATATAGTTTAATCTTTATCGTGATGAAGTCCATATTCTTGTAAAATGATATATAGAATAAAAACGATAAATAAAATCATTAAGAAACGTAAAAAAGATGTTTGAAACGATAAATGTATGAAGTCCACAATACAAGACGTTCTTAATACATAACAACGGATTACATATTACAAAATGAAAGATAAATATAGGTTTCATTTATAAGTGTTCATTATTGATATTTTTTTTCTTTATCAGGTCTTTTTACAAATAAAATTTTCAAAGTAAATTCACAAACAAAATAATTCCCAATTTGTTTCATAGAGAATATTATTCTGCTTCATATTCTTGAGTTTTTTGGGAAAATAAATGTGATTACCATCATATTGTCACAAATAAGGAGGGAGCGAGGGAGGAAGAAAATGAATTGATATTGACCATTGATGTATTTTTTAAATGTTTGTTAGACAAACAAACAAATCATGTATTTATGATACATTGATGATTGTTTTTGGGAATGATTGATAAAAAAATAGAATATAATTAAAACAATAGACACATGTATACATGAGTAATATACGATCGATAAATAAAACGAAAACTAAAACTAAAACATACTAGTTTACATGAATGATGAATAAAATGAAAACTATACATCAAACATTCTGGTGTATATGCTCGATAATACATAAGTCATAATCCGTGACATCAAAAATCTCACACTACATAATACATGATAAATAAAAAATAATGAAAGCAAAAAATCCGAACTACATAATACATAAGTAGAAATTCCCCAGAACTCGTCTATACATAATACATAAGTAGAAAATCTAGATAACTCGTTTATAAATTGAAATGGTGCAATACAATAGAGAATAAATCAATCTCATCCTTGTCGGACTCCCCTGACCTTGATTCTTCCTCTAGCTAGTCCGTCTGTATAGGTAGATGGAGTAAACGTGTCTGGTGGTGCACGATACCTTGGGTCCAAATCATCGGAATGTCTACATTATCAGGATCTGCACAATCATCGTCACCGTATGGACTTGTAGCCTCATCGTCAGCCTCGACATGGTAATGATCAACCCCGAGATGATAGGGCTAGTCATCCGTGCGCTAGGCTGGTTCATCGTCTAACGATCCAACCTCCGAATAAAAATCCTGCTCAAACTCATCCTTCGACGCGCTATCTCTTATATGTTGAAATAGCTCTCCAAGCTCACGAAACTCTCTCATGTGCGATAATCCTCTGTGGATAAGAGCGAGAATACCACTAGTAGCGTGGAAAAGACCTCTGATGACACCTGTGCGTCGAATCCCGGGAGGATCTATGCGTTGTCATGTGATCTGATGATACCATAGCAAGTAGCCCGAGATAGTGGAAGGTTCGGCCTCGGTCTGGTGACGACATAGGATAAAATGATACTCTGCGGCATTCCAATGATCTATGTGTACCTGATAATGACAGAGCCAATCAAAATCTCCACCTCACCCATACCTGGTGAGGTCATACAACCCATCACGCATGTTGTGTCCGGGTGGGATCGTCTAGATCTGATGAAATTTTCATAGCATACGTAATAACATATAGTACTCCACTATAGCAAAGTGCATGAGAGGAACATGAGAGAACCAAATGTTTTTGTCTCTCTCATCCCCAAAATCATCGGGCATGTCATCTAATCTATCCTCGATATGCGGCTCCCAAATGAACTCCATTGTTGGATCCTGATCCAACAACGAGCGAAAATGATTAACAATGAAGCTGATGTCTTTCATAAGGTGGTTGCTCTTAACGACGGACCACCTTTACATGAAAAAAATTGATTTGATTAAAAAAATATAACGGTATTGAAAATAACATTTCTCATCAAAATGACATTAAGTAGTTACCTCTAAGCTAGAGCAAAAATCAGAACAAGAGATGGTGGATCCGTAATCTCGTTTGATCTCACCATTGGGATCCTCTCACAAGCCCAAAGCTATAGTAGAATAGGACAACCACCGAACCTTGGCATGACGTGACCATCCTTAGATCTGGTCGTCTCAGAACACCAACAGAGGGTCCTATATAAAAAGAATAAAATGACGAAACCCTAAGAATAGCTGGAGATCTCACTCCGGCGATCAAGCACATGAAGCCACATAAGTGGCACCTCCCCTCCGATGCCATCTGCGAAAAGCTGGGATCCAAAAATGTAAAATATATGTTCTGATGTATCTAATAACTGTCTACTCGTCCGTATCGGCCGGTAGCTCTTTGAAGTGATTGCGAAGCTAGACAATAGTAGAGTATAACATATGGAGGCCACCCGGAGTCTATCCAAGAAGCTGACAGCACAAGGAGTAACAATCGCCACCAGTAGGAACGATGATGGACGTCCCATAGCTACGAAAATCAAGAAATAACGCTACATCCTCTAACATCACTATGGCCTCTCCAGATCAAAGATGGAATGTGTACGTCTCACGTCTCCACCTCTCTACGAGTGCTGTAATCAAGTAATGATCGATGAGAATGTTCTCTATCATATGGAACCATCGAACCTACTCCAACTAACATAAGTCGTTTCAATACCCTCGGATGTACGTCCCATGAATTCTCTCATGTGATCAGAAACCGATCTGTTTCCTAAAATATGAATAATAAAAGAAAAATATATTATTAATAAGTTATACAAAACCTCTATATCCATCAAAGTAAAGAGAGGTAAGATCTCAACCTCGCCTCTCCATATGACCTTTGATCTGTGCTACGCATGACGAGTCAGAACCATACCAACTAATGGACCTGGCATGTGGATATCATCAATAAACTCACCCTCCTCCGGAGGCACTTGAGCACTAGTACTGCTGTCTTTTAAGGAATGGCTCCTGGATAATCTCATTCGGGGTGATATTTAATAAATAATCACATGATAAGGATAAATATAATGAGATGCATAACTTATATGTTTTTATTACGGGTTATGAAGTTGTCTCTACATTCAAAACAAAAACGATATAAATTAACCTAAAACAAACAATGAAACAATCTCCCTATCAATCCGCGACAAGTATTGCTCGGCCTCGAAGTTTCTTTTTCAGAGTTGTTAGGCGACATTATTCAAAAGGGGCCAGGCATGCCTTCAACGGGTGGAGCAATAGGTGGCGGTTGAACATGAGGTTTGTTTGGACAGTTTTGAGGATTATGGTCGGGTTATCGATAGTTTTTGCACCTACGTCGTAAGGAATTAGAACTACCGGCATTGTTGGGACATATCCCTCGAAACATCTCTTTGAGAAAAAATTTGGACAAAGATGAAAGGAGGGCGAGAAAGACCATTATGAACATCATCCGATCAGGTCGAAAGTTCGACATTCGGGTTCTCCTTGAGGAGGAGAACTTGATTAAGCATGGTTTGAGTAAGTTCTTATCTTGTTAATGAATCTTCCCCAAATCTTACTGACTTGGGGCTAATCTTGTCTCCTTTGTAGGAATGGCTTCGATTAAGGAGCTCATGAATCTTCACAACAAATTTTTGGGACCTGCCCTGACCGTGACCACCACTGGTCCGATCAAAAAGAATAAGAAGACCACCACGGGCTGAGAAGGCAAGGAGAAGAAGATGAAGACCATGGCGGGTTGAGAAGGCAAGGAGAATAAGATGAAGACCGCTGAGTCTTTTGCTAAGGGCAGCGTTATAATCCAATTGAATTGCAATGGTGTCAACCCTTCAAACAGTAATGTATTGTACAACCTTTCATATGCTACTATGATATGGATTTTTGATTTGTTTTGTTCAAGGATGATCGCTGGCCACGAATCTCATTCCACTTGCCCTTTGTCGTTTATTATAATCTTGAATCTATTTGTGTTTCCTAAATTACTATTAACAAATTATAATAATTTTAAATTATATTGAAATTCTAATAATTTAAAATTGAAGAGAAATGAGGGAGAAATGTGACTTTTATAGAGAGAAAGGGGCACTCCCTCGCGTCTCGGCCGATGTGGGTTTATCCCAATAAAAATATTATGCGTCTTTATCCCAACTAAAGACACAGGACGTCTTCTCCTCTATTAAAGATTCAGGGCGTCTTCTTCTGAGAATGACTCTCAACGTTTCTTTCATTACATTTTGAAAAAAAGCCTACTTTGATAACTAACTTATTGTAACCTTAATTTGATAATTTAATTTGAAAAAAGATTCAAAAATATAAATGATCCTCTCAAAGTCTCACCTACATTAGTGGGTTCAAACCCAGTTTGATAGAACACTTGAATGTTTTACAATTTTTTTTTTGAATTCTTCTCTTTCCCATGTTTCTTTTTTATTGCAGGGTAAAATTTTATGTGGTTTGCTCATTTTATATTTAAGTCTTATTCATGTTAGTTCGTATTTTCAATTTCATTATGCTTTTTTTTTAAGTTAATATAGTTCGTTTGATTTTATGTTGTAACACGTTCAATATTCTTTAATCTATAGAGTATTTCTACATATGATTTTTTTAAAATATATTAATAAAGTTAATTCTACCTATTTTATACAACTACCATATCTGTTCTTTCATCTTTCTTTTCACTTACTTTTGTAAGTGAGCTCCCTTTTCTCCCAAAATTGGCATCCTCCTATTTTTGTGGGACTCTTGTTTTGCATTTTTTCATATAATTCTACTACTTGATTGGTTTTCGTAGTGTATTATTCGGGTGGATTTGTTTATCATTGATGTTATTTATTTATTGTTTTTATTTTGTAATAGTTCAAAAATTCCTTATTGTATAGTTCACATAATGTGTAAACTAAAAGCTAATATTTGTAATATATATGAAATGTCAATTTATATTTGCCTTCATTTACTCAATTTCCTGACTTCGTCACGGGGCATGTGCACAAGTGTCCCTTTACACAATCATGCTTTACAAATATGTCAAGAGAGATTATCTCTGTGTTCTTTCTAACCATAAGATCATAGGATAGATTCCTGATTACATTAAAAAAAAAAAAAAACAACAACTTCTCCAGTCATAAATATATGAGTATATGACAAAAATAAGACTACATCCGTTTCGAATTTCACCACACCCTATATTTAATAAGATTATGGGTATGAAAAGATGACTGAGAATCAAAATAGGAACCGATTAGTGCGAAATACATCATCGTGCATCATAGCTTTTAATCATGATCATAAGTTAGAATCCATTGTGCTTGCATGAATCTTAGCTGTTTTTATCATTAGAATCTTGTATTATTCTATGATATTGTTGTTTTAATGGAAGGTGTCAAGTTTAAACGCGAATCGGCTACCATGGTGACGAATCATGCCCATACGACAAACTTTTTAAATAAAACTTTTTGACACATTAAGTTAAATATACAAAGGATTACGAATCAACTTTCTTACAATTTGATTAAGAAAGGTGCTTATGTGGAAGACAAATTACTGATTTTTGGTAAGTAATTAGGTAGATGGATACTTCATATAGAAGAATACCTTTGACCTTGGGGCCTCAATTTGACGTGTAATATTCCCTCAAAAGAGTGGCATACATCATAGGATAAGTTTTTCAACTTTTTTGCTTTTTTTTGTGGGGGATCAAAGAGAGAGTCAAACCGAAATTCTTCTTCCAAAATTCAAGCCACCATTACAGTAATTTATTACTATTGGATAAGACAACAAATTCAAAACATTATTTTGTTAAATTGGTATGTAATGGTTTTTTTTTCCCCTTATTTTAATCAAGGTATGTAACGGTTTTGGTGTGGAGCTAATACTGAAAGAAAATTTAGCCAAAAAAAAAGTAGATTTATCTAATGAAATGCATAAATAACAACTCCCAATGCTTCTGAACAAGAAAAAAAAAAAACAAAAGAAAAAACCTATTACATAATCCCAATATATGCGGGATATGAAAAGAATGAAATATACCCAACCTTATGACATGATTAAGATAAATAATTACTTTCAAGAATTCTTAAAATATATTGAATCTCTAGCATCATGATTAGAAAAATATATACTTCTTTTTTGGATTCGAAGAAAAATAGTTACTTCTGAACAGACAGGACACCAAACATCCAAACTCACCACTGACAGATCACAAAAAGATCGTTTTCGCTTACTGCTATTGCAACAGGGTTACTTTTTTTTCTTTTTTTCTTTTTTGAAAAGAAGGGTTACTTCCATATTTAATCTTCCAGTAATTGAACGAAACACTGAAAAAAGAAAAAAAAAAATGCCGACATTGTAGCATATGGACTATATGTAATAAAGACGAAGCATTGGTCTTGTCTTGTAAAACCGAACTTTATTCACTGGTCTGAAAGATCAAAAAGAGAAAGGATGGATTACAAGAAGTACTAGGATTACAAGAGAAATGAAAAGACAAAGGTCATAGATAAAAAAGAAAGCTACTAAAGAGACACCTTTCACCCTTCCTTTATCACCATGACTACATTTCACTTTTTAACTTTGCCTTATCAGGATAAGGCAATGCGTGATGAAAATAAGTGCCTCTTAACCATATTTATGAATATATATCCAACAGTTTGTTACCTTAACCACTTGCGTCGACCAAAGACGCCATGTGATATTAAAAAGATTAGTGGGAAAACATAATTCAAGACCTCTTTAAGGGGAACTAAACTCACAAGCAGCAAGGTTTACTTTCACCTTCAATGGCGTGATCAAGAAAGGTACGTGACGGGAATTTCAAAAATCTAACAACCGAAAAGTCGATACGGAACATGACAAGAGTTGCAAGAACCATCCCAATAGTCCCGGACCGAACCGGGACGAGTAAAACGACTTTTTGATCTTGATTTTATTGGTTATGTATATTTAGTGTTGCTCAGGGAGTTAATTTTTGTTTATTCAGATGTTCGTAGCCTAAGCACAACTATTGAAATAGAGCACTATTTTCATGCTGCCACTGATAGACAATCAGTCCCTGTGCATGAATTAGAATGCAATTAAAAATTGACAAAAGACTGACTTAATATGTCCTTATGTACACACTTTTTCAACTGCACTTAACAAAAATTGCCCGGTTTGCGAGAATGGATGTAAGTCCAGCAACTAACCTTTCCTCGAACTGATCTCTGGCTGAAAGATAAGCAGACTCCGAGGATGGAATGGTAACTGCTGCAGTGAGTGCGTGAATGTGCCAATGATTTGCCCAAAAAAGGTTAACGATAATGTTGCTTGCGAGAGAAAGCGCACATAACTGAGGTTGATGGTGTTTTTGGATAACATGCCTGAAGTATCGGTTGGCCAAGTTCGGAGCATACATGCTCCCAAGACCACCTTTAGCTGGGGATGAGGCCGAAACCCCAGCAATGAGGCCAGCCGGAGCATGTTCCACCACTGCAGGCTCCTTTGGAGGTGAGACGGTGTTGTGCCTGAAATGGTATGGCATTCCATGCCCGACTTTGTCCATCCATTTCCTGTATTCTGCGACCCAGGTGTCTGATGACTTCAAGTTCAGGAAAAACTGCTTCAAAGGAACCCTTTCCTTCATTAAGGCCTCATTCTGGGAAGAGAGGAATCCCATGTCTTGCTCGAATACGTTACTCGCATTCTGGTGGAAGTACCACATGGGAAAGAATTTCGCCAGAGGTGATCTCCTCGTGAAACCAAACCTCACGATGCATAAGGATTTCCCCTGCCCTGAAGGAGTGCAAAGGAACAGGCCCGAAAAGTAGTCCATCTCTCCGTTCTTTCCAACAATCTCACGGTTGTTCTGTAGAACACAAGGTGCCTCAAACCGCAAGAAGTTCAGAGGGGCAGGCTCACTCTCCTTACCCCACTGCCCTGCAAATCCACGATCAGACCTCTATGTGACCTCAAAACGAAGTGGCTGAGCATCTTCTCTTTTCGCTGTCCAATCAGTCATATCATGTGAAATGGGGATATGAGCTGGATCCATCAGGTTCTCAAGCAATATGGAATGATCATATGGAAGCTCATGGGTCGTGGATACATCTTGGAATCCTGGCCTTGTGAAGTTTTCAAACCAGGGGTAGTTTATCGGGGTTGGGAGGTGTTTTGTGAGACATCCACACCCATATAACTCCTTGTGAGTCCTTCACCTCGTATGTTCTCACACAGGCTTGCAGTGGAATCTTTGCCCCTGCAGGTAACTGTCAAAGCATTTTGATTGAATCTACTGTCATTCATGAGTTCAAGAATAAGAATCACGAATAAGCAAGTGAGACGGACCTGAGGTATCCGGACACGTTTGCCCTCACCATCAAATTGCCAACCATGATAAAGGCATTCCAATCTTCCATCAACCAACTGACCACCTGAGAGTTTGGCTAACCTAGATTAACATGTCCCCCAAAGCCTCGAATCAGAAATTAAACATCGTCCAAATGCAATATCAAGAAGCACACGTAAAAATGACCAACTGCGTGCAAAAAAGAACCGATAATTTTTCTGAAACAAAGAGCACATGAAAAAAAATGAGGAGAGGTTACTCATTTAGTTCAGCTTTAACAAAATGTTGTGCCAACTCCACGAACCGAGCACAACAATGTCTAACATACTTTATACATTCCCTTCTCCTTGTAAACCATGTCTCTCATAGATTGAAAGAATGGGGTGAGTTTCGCCAATAATTCTGATTCTAGATCCACCCACCAATTTTTCTCTGATTCACATCTAGACTCTCACTTCTCTTTTCCTCGCCTGCCTACTCTCCTTAGTCATTGGCTTCCCTTCGTATGGTTTCTCATCACCAATACATCAAATTCGTTCTATAACACAACAAATATCAACAAAGTAACCGATGGAGCCCTTTTGCGTCTAATCCTCAGCAAACCTCTTCTTAGTTATCGGATTCTCTAACCCCTTTCTCTTCGGCCCATGAGGAACACTATCGAGTGTGATACACAAACGAAAGCTCATCAACCTTATGTCGTCCTAATAAGGTAACCAAACGCAGAGCCGGAGACCTTATTAACCAATAAAACACACGCAACTTGCATCACTTAAAAACCCGATTTGATCAATATCGTTCACTCAACAAACCAATCCATCACAAAAGCTTCCATCAATACTCCAATTCACACACCATGAACTCAAGTACCCAATCATTTCTAACGCATTCAAAAGCAAAACATTCCAACGAAATCACATATCACATCAAAAACAAAAAAGCAGAATGTCGAGTCCAAACAATCAGAAACCCTAATCTAATTCCTCACCGATGCGGGCACCGATTCTCGTGACATCGAATCACACCTTGCCCGTCCCTATACAGCACGAGCTGCCAATCAAACACGGTCAACCCGAGCGGCGCGTCATCTGGAACATTCCGACTCAGATAAAGCGGATACCACTCCTGTTCCCAATCATACTCCACCACTCCCACTCCCTCTCCCTCTCCTCTCACCTCGGATGTACTCGCCGGATTCACTAATAACACGCTCTCCTCCACCGATTGGGCGGCGGCGGCGGCGGAGAGTGGAGGAGAGGGGTTTCGGGGGTGAGAGTGGGGTGTGGTGGAGAGAGGTGAGGGAGAGGAAGCGGAGGTTGCCGGAGACGAGAGAGAATGATGTCATCGGCGGCGGCCGGAGAATGTTGAGACGGTGGCGGCGGCCTGGAGAATTGTAGTGTGTGAAGTTATGTGTGGGGAGCAAGGAGAGAGACCATGCAATGTTTATCTTTGATCGTTTGGGGGTAACGAAAACATTACGCGCAGTCGTTTCGGTAAAACACTTTTCTCTCAGATCGGTCTCACTTGTTGATGATTTTCTCAGATTAACTCAGTTCAACTAATGAGAGGAAGAGCATTTGAAGACAACTACATGGAGAATGATATCCGGAATTTCTTGGGTTAAGTTTGTGTGAATTGATTGTTTTCTGTATTGATCCTATAGCACGGTGAATGAAAGCATTAGGATAGGGCTTTCGATTTCAAGATAAGAACGAATCGAATCATTATATATATGTTAGTTATTTATGATTATTAAGATTTATTCTCTTGTTCAAATATTCGATTTGAGTTTGTCAACCAACATCAAATAAGGCATAGTTGAAACTAGCTTCAACATTGCCATTAAGGAAGCAACATGAATTGTTAAAATTTGTATACAGACATCATAAACGTTGGCAGTTGGCACAAAACTGCCCAACACGGATCATGAAATCATCTGAATTTGATGTTTTTGTCCTGAGATGACCAGTTGAATAAATAAAGTGCCAGCCAGCATTGCAATGGAAGACGGATAAGTATATGTAGCACATCGTTTTCGCCTATTCAGACTGATACTCCGCTCTTGCTTGTTCTAAGAGATTTGGTAGACTATGAATAATATGCACATATTGATGTGAGAAAACTCTTATGTTCTGAAGATGCGGGTATTTCGATTGGTGAAAATGATTTAATGTCAGTTGCCATGTCTCTCACAAGATGTTACTGAAAGAGGCTTATCATGCAAATGATCATAGGCATATCATGCAATTGATCATTACCACGACAGTCTCAAGAAATTCAGCAACTGAACTCCCACACTGGATGTCGAGTTCTTGAATCCCAGCGATGTGATAACATATGATTCCCAAGCTATCACATGGACAAAGGATTTTTATTTTTATTTTTTTAACAAGAGTCTTAATCTTTGGTTACCCTTTCAGGGAAACAGTGAAGAGAAGGCTAACAACTACCGTCGAAGATGACCGATAGCTCACTTCACTAGAATACTGGAAAAAGGATTCGTAAAATAGTGGGGGGAATACCTGTCATGATGTACTCCGGTGCAGCATACCCATAGTTTCCCATTATTCGGGTGGAAACATGAGATTTGTCTCCAACAGGACCATCCTTTGCGAGGCCAAAGTCTGAGAGCTTTGCATTATAATTCTGACATGAGCAGATGATGCCCGCAAAACTCACATTATGAATATGCATGCATATGAAACACAGAAGCAGATATCTGCACAAATACCAAATAAAAAACAGAGAAGGTTCTCTCTTAAGGGAGCAAGGAGTTCATATACTAACCATATCCAATTAGAAATTGGAAGTCTTAAAATCACAGTAAATGATGGGTTTCTCAGCTTCATGTAGATAAGCTAGTCCTTTTGCAGCTCCGAGAGCTATCTTCATCCTAATGGACCAGGGGAAGCTATACTCCTGTAGCAGTGGACATCACGATGCTCACACATGCACAGTACTTTTTGCACGTCAATTAGACTATTAAATTAAATCTCCAGATATTGCCATGCCGAGGCGGTATGCTTACAGAAATAGATTCCGCAGCTAAAAGGAATTGCCATGCCAACAGAAAGGGTCTGGTCAAGCTTACTTGAAAATAGATTGTTTTCTACACTGCCGTGTGCCATATACTCATATATCAGCATCCGGTGATCATCTTCACAACAATATTCGAGCAACTTGACCAGATTTGGATGAGAAAGCTGTCCTAGAAATATGACTTCAGCCTGAAATCCAAGATGCTTTGTTAAACCAGCAGTGGATGGATACGGGAAAAAAGGGGGGTCCTGCCGTTGATGAATTCAAACGGTACCAGTCTCTGTGGCCTTGGTGGCTGTTGCAGCCGTCATGAACCTTGACGGCAACTTGAAGAAGCTTTAGCCCCTATTTCAAATCATCTGATACAAAACATTTATACACGCTTCCAAATCCTCCTCCACCAAAAGTTTGCCGTGATAATCTTGATTTCTTCAAATGTGAATACTGCCAGTGGATTGGTAGCTGAATCACGACACAAGTCTTCTACTTCTTCAGGATTTGAAGGTAGCTTCTCGACCACTATTACCCTCTAGGATGGGCTAGGGACCTTCGGAGATACTGAGAATCATCCACCGATTAATTTTAGATAAATTTGTCAAGAACATAAACATTTGGGCAATCGTAATCGAAACCGTGGACTACTATTTGGTTTTCCCATGTCATCCTCCATCCTAAACGAATATCATCATCACCCCATTACATTCCATCCTCAGACAAATACAAACAGAAGTCCACAGGACAAATGCAAATGAGATCCTAACGAGAAATTCAGAAAAGAAATATCTGATCAGAGCAATATTAAGAAAATAATTACGCAGTAAAACAACCTGAATTGCTACTTGCGACCTTATAGATTGAATCATCGGACCAGATCAGCAGTTACTCATTATAACAAACAACAGCAAGGTTACAGAACCAAACTCTTCAATCAACCCTGCATTGATTGAATCAACTCTGGTCAGACTGTGCATCTCTACTGTTAAAACAAACAAACAAACAAAAAGAAGAAGAAGAAGAAGAAGAAAAACATAGTATTTCACAAAAGCAAAGAACAAACGGTGTTTCACCTCTAACAGTGTGGTCCTCAGGTGAGAAAAAAAGAGGGAGAGATGAGTGGCGTGAAGGATGCTACTATGTGAAATGGAGGTCGATGGAATGGAAATTTTTTTCAAGATGAACATGATGAATCTTAAACTAAGTGGAACTTTTAGCTGTAATGCTTGTCTTATGTGGAGGTTCACAATGTGCTCCCAGGGTGTGCTTCAGTGTGAACCTCCACAATCTCTACCGACAGTGTGCTTCAGCGGCGCACTTTTATTCCATCCACCAATCGTTTTGATACCATTTCCACCAATCATTTTGATACCATTTTACTTGTTCTTAGGCTGCAGGCTGTGATAGGATATCTCCAACGCAAATACCTGCTCTAGAAAGCTCAGAAAATGGTCCTATATCGTAATCGGCAAAAAAGGATCGTATAATCCCCAAATTATACAATAGACTTTGAGTCAATGAGAGCATATGAGAAAGGAGAACCCACGAGATTAATCATACTTTTTGGAGTAAGCAAATTAAAATAGCATCGTGATTGGTAATTTATTGCATAAAGCCAACAATTAATAGTGTCATCGAGCAATATAAAAGAGCACGTTCCAATATGCTCATGAAGCTCATCCCTTGGTTCATAAGTGCTATGAATCTACTAAGAGGGTAATCGCAAAAGACAACATATCTAACATCAAGTAAAAGAGGAATTCCAGGCGGGCAGCTTACCCAGGTATACATCTAGCAGCGTGGAAGAATAAGCTGTTTCCGGTACATTAATCAAAACCTCACCGCAACAAGATTTCCTAACAAGTTTAAGAGAGTATAGCAGGTTAGGAGATTCAAAGAATGTTCAATCATTTGTATGTTGCTTGCTATTATTATGATCTCACTTGCATCAGAGCTTTCTTCCTCATCACGACCTTTGTAAGATTGGTCCGCTTCTTTTTCCCGTTATTTTCCTCCTTTAGATGCATCTTTTCTTGCATGTATCCCCGAAAGAATTCACGAAGCCTTTCTCTCCTTTGAAATCCAGCTACCATCTGTGCAACCCGGTTTTGCTCTTGATAGAGCTGCAGCACCACATAAATCAGTGTCGACATGAAAAAAAGGAAGCAACAAAGACATGCACAACTGGAGAATAAGGTAACAAATCCCTTTCATGCTCTTTGATCCATTCTATTGGGAACTACACATTAAACTTTAGAACGTAGAAGCTTAAAAATATACCTGACAATACTGAGACAGAAAATAAGCTGATCACTACAGTAATAAAAATCAATCTTACACGGCCATTAAGAAAACACGAATCTCACTAACTCAGCCAGACGAGCATGGAATGGTAAAATAGAAGTGATGAAACTAAAACAACAACAACAACAACAAAAAAGTGGTGACATATCCCTCCATCTTCACTCCACTCCAAGTTTCTTCCTAATCACGTCCGCCATCTAAATGAACGATGTGCCTTCTTTCACCGCGATTGACGTGCCAATGCTTAACAAGCTACTCCAAGAGCAATGATACACATTCATTCATTTACTCCTTCACTCGTTCATTCATTCATGATTCATTCACACCTATCGCTCGTAATGTAGATTAGAATACATAACCAATGTACAACTAGTCTCCAAAACTAACCCTAATTCCAAAACCCAACCCAAACAAACCATTCAACATCAACCGAGACACCGAAATCAAAGAATCAACTCCATATCTATTTTCATGAATAGAAAAATCAAATCAATCAACAAATAAACCCTAGCAGTCCAAGTTTCACATAAATTGATGAAAACGGACTAAGTTCCATGTTCTCAAAGATCAAAAGGATACCGAATTCGAAGAATGGAGCAAAACAAACACCTAACAGAGATCAAGCTGCCGGTGCCGGAGCCGGCGGGGATGACGGAGAATGACATTCTCGATATCATTCACAGTAGGCGCAACTTCACTTCAACGAGTTCCGGTGAATTGTCGCCGGTATTGTGAATCAAAATCGTCGAAACTGATTGGGAATGTTCAAATCGGGTAGTTTTGCAACATGGTCATGCGTTGCTATTTGGACGATATTTTTCTTTTTATAAACATACCTTCGCACCCTATATAGCCCTAGCTCGAATTGCGCTTACATATTGGTTGCTGAGTAGTGAATGTATGTTTCCTCCCATCCAAAATAATGCATTCGTGACGAATTATAATAGTTCACGTCCTAAATAAATTATGTTATATTATTTATAATATTTTTTAAATTATCAAGTTTTTAGTGTAAAAATATTCAAAATATTTATATTTTATATAATTTTTTTTTTAATTCTCATTCTTATTCTTTTTATTTATTCATTTCTCTATCATCTCATAAATATTATTGATCCACTTATTATTTCAACAAAAACATATTGATAAAAAATATCAAAGTCAATCCAATTTTTTGATAATGATATGAAGGAATAGAAAAGAAAGGGAGAGAATCAATGGAGATTAATTGATTCAATTTTCTTTGATAGACGTTTGTGAATTAAAAAATGAATTTAATTTTTTTGCGTAAGTAGAAAAGAAATGAATGATTCATTTTGTTTGAATTTTGAGTTTTTCATTTCTATCCAAATCTTCCAACTTCCCAAAAGAAAAATAGGAAAAGAAATGAGCCGTTTTTTCCTGCCAAAATCATTCTTTTTCTTCCGGGAAAAACTCACAAGCGTATGTCACAGAACAAAATCATCCATTTTCCTCTCATTTCTCTTCCTTTCTCTCTAAACTATAACTCACAAGCAGGGTGTGAGTGAAACATGAGGACCATGTAATATTAACGTGAGTATTGATTTATAATTAAAATGATTCATATACCCTTGGAAACGTTTGAGAGGAAAAAGAAAGAAAAAAAAAATGGAGAAGAAATGATAATAAATTTGAATGATGTGATGTAAAATAAATATTAATAATAATTTGATATTTTTATTTAAAAAAGTTATTATTATAAAAAATATTTCACTTATTTGAAACAAACAAATAAAAAAATTATTTTATTTAGATTGTGACAAATGGAGTAATATCAATGTGCACCACCAAGAGTGTCCTAGTAGAGTAATAGATTGCAAATTTAATTTGTATGGTCAACTTTCATACCTAAGATTGGTTAAAACAATGATGTCTATAAAAAAAATAAGCTTGGTTAAAACGAGCATATCTATAAATACTTATAAATATTTTACTTATAAATATAATTATCTTTCAAATAAATTTATTTTTTATTCTTTACATCCAGAAAAAATAGCAACATGAGATTGTTGCATTTCCTTCAACGAAAATGATGAGTTTTTGTGTCTTTTTTATCTTTGTGTTCTTAAAGAGGAAAAAGAGAGAAAAAAAAAAATACTCCCTCGATCTAAAAAAAAAAAAGATGTAATAATTTGATTTTCACACATGTTGAGAGGATGTAATAATTTGATTTTCATATGTTGATGTAAATTTTAACTTATAGAATGATTAAACATCAATTTTTCATAAAATTATTTTAAAATATTAATAATAATTTAAATTATATATTTTAATTTTGAACTGAAATGTTATTGCATTCTTTTTTCATAATACATGCATTGACCGGGCTAACTTCGCCCTTGAGTACCTACCTGACCTGACCCGAATTTCCTGGTTGGTCAAATACTCGTTCATCATCATCTTCTACGAGTCTCCCTTCCCAAAAATCCCTCCCATCACATTCATCACCTGATCAATCATCCATTTCTTGATCAAACAACATTATAGTTTGTGGATCCCAGAAAGAAAACACCACCATGGGCGATAATGTCAAGGACAAGTTCAAGGGATTCGTCAAGAAAGTCAACAACTCCTTCACCTCTTCTTCCTCTTCCTCGTCAAACTCAAAATTCCAAGGCCAACCCAGAGTCCTCGGCTCCTCCTCCTCCTCCTCCTCATCGCTGAATCCGAATCCGAACCCGAACCCGAATCCAATCCCGAAACCGAAACCGAAACCGGACCCACCTGCCCAAAGGAACACACCATCACCACCACCACAACCCACTTCCACAGGCGGCAGTGATGCATTGAGGAATGAGAGGAAATCGGAACCCAATGGGGAGAATCGAAATGGGTTTGACCCCTTTGATGCGTTGATCACGTCCGGGAGGAGGAACACGAACGGGTATTCCCTCAACAACGTGTTCGAGTGTCCGGTTTGTAACCAAGTTTTCGGGTCCGAGGAAGACGTGTCTCTTCATGTCGAATCGTGCTTGAGTAATGATGGTAATAATAATGGTGAAGGCGAGGAAGATAAGGGGAAGAATGATGATAGGGTCGGTGTGGATGATGAGGTTGAGGTTCGTGTGAGGGCTTATGTGGCCGGGAAGCTGAGGGAGGGGTCGGTTGATGTGGTGCTGAGGTTGTTGAGGAATGTGGTGAAAGAGCCGGAGAACAGCAAGTTTCGGAGGGTGAGGATGAGTAATCCCAAGATTAGGGAGAATGTGGGGGAAGTGGCTGGTTGTGTTGAGTTGTTGGAGTGTGTTGGGTTTCAGCTGAGGGAAGAAGAGCAAGGGGAGATGTGGGCTGTGATGGATGTTGCGTCCGAGGAGAATCTCGTGTTGTTGAGGAGAGCGATCTCGCTTTTGGACCCAAGGAAGGAGGAGCAAGTGTCTAAGGGTGATGAAAAGATCGAGTCGGAGAAGGCTAGTGAGGTGTTGAATGAGCCAGTTGAGACAAAGCCCACTGATCGACAGGTATGACATACGGTAGTAATCTTTATGGTTAATTTCGGCAGCAAGAATAAGGACGACTCGAGGAACATAGTTTTCATGAATGCTAATGCTAGTTATTTGCTAATGCTAGTTTTAATACATAAGGAAAAGCGATACTGTGTAGGAGACATATAACCTTGATGGCGTGTGCAGATATGCAACTTTCAATGCTTGGGTATGTTTTGTAAGAATTTGTATGCAGCTCTTCAAATGAGCTCCTAGATGAACCCCTTTGAATGATCTTTCTGGCACATGTCTCAAAATTGGTCATATCTTAGGACCTTTGCTAATGTTGCAAAGGATCTTGGCTAATCTTATAGGTTGTTGTTTTTTTAGACTGCAAATGATTCAAGCTTTCCTCCTAAGTAACTCGATTGAGCGGGGGCTTGAAGAGGAAGATATGGAGGACCTTTCCTCTTAAACCGAGTGTATCCTTGGGACTTCAGTGTCTTACCAATACAAGTTAACTGGACTGTTTAATTACTATGTCGTGCTCATCCTTTGATGAAGTTTAAAACACTTTCATTACTGGTTGTTCAAACTGATGTCTACCCTCTAATTTGAGCTCAATCCCTAACCAAGATGATTGTGAACAACAGAACAAGAGAGACTATTGTTTTAACTCATAGGTACTTGTCGGATAGTTAGACAGACCTACTTTCTTGCGCATCTCCCCGGTGTAGAATTGAGACTAGACAACTAACCTCGTCATGCACTACATTTTATTTTATTTTGGTGCCCTATCTTTCGGTTGATCAGAAAAACGTGTGGCTTGCTTAAAGCAAGGGAAATGATGAGAGCATAAGGAGGTATAGCACGTCTCTTGCAAGCACAGCTCTGAAAACAATCTGTCAAAACTTTCTTTCAATTTTCTTGCATCAGATATTGGTAGGTGTATTCTTTGTTGTAAAACCCATTAAATGCTTGCCAAGGAATAAAGCTGAAAAAATCAAATTGCTGGGATGCTATGATATTGTTCTGTTATAACCCCTTGTCACGTCAAAGGTGTAAGTGCATGTGTTAAAATATACATTAGTAGGCCTTCTATCATCAGTTTGGACTTTTGATAAAGTTGATTCCACGACATGGTATCATAGCAGGTCGTGATATGAGGGCACGAGTTTGACTTGTGCCATATATTGTCACATATGTGATGTATTTATGTGGACTGTATATACCACTTGATATGAGTTGGGATAGTGTTGTTCACGCTTCATGTCCCTAATGGGCCTTTCTATGAGGGTGAGTACTAAGATATAAATTAATGGGTCTTTTATCATTAGTTTGGATTTTTGGTAGAATTGGTTCCACGACAGTGTGAGATTTGATTTTATATGTTGTTTCATCTGCGGAGGTTTGTAATTCTTGGGCTCTTTAATATTAAAAGCTAATTAGTAGGTAAGCCTCCAGCAATGCTACAACATTGGCTAGAAAGCCAGATGCATTTTGCAAACTGATGGATAACCGCATGATTCAGCAGAACAACCATTTCAATCTTAATGGTTGGGGGAGACCTTATTTTTGCACACCTGTTAGTCACTAGAGCTAGCTTATCTGGATGATTCTTGAATCTCAAGATCAAGCTGTTTCTTCTTATCCATATGATGAGAACTTGTAATGCTGGTGCATTCTTATCTACACTTGTTTTTTTCGCTAACTGCGCTCATATGATTGTCTTGTATAGGGCCATTGAGGTCTTGTGTATTCATAAGTTATCACTGTGGCCTTCTATTGCCTTCTATTTCTATTCCCGGTTGTTGTTCATATACTGATGGATCTCTCTTTTAGGTTTGCATTAGTATGATCATTTATTGGATTTAATATTTAAACGAGGGACTTACTTGTTGCTAATTTCAGTCTCGGATCTTCTTTTCCACCCCTGGAAATGTGGCTGCGAGGATCGAAGTCCCAGAGTCCTTTTACAACCTCTCTTCTGCAGAGTTGAGAAGGGAAGCTGAGATGAGGAAGAAAAAGATAGCTGATTCTCAGCTACTAGTCCTCAAGTCTTACAGGGAAAAGCAGGCAAAAGCCGCCAGGAGGAGATATAACAAGACTCTCATCCGAGTTCAGTTTCCAGATGGAGTTGTGCTTCAAGGCATCTTCTATCCTTGGGAGCCAACTAGCAATCTCTACGAGGTCAGTTACACTTTATTGCAGCTATTTGGGCTTTCCACCACTCCTATCCCCCTCCAATTCTCTGTGCATCCGCATAAATTAAAAATTGATCTGTGATTAGTGGTGACTACATCGTCGTGCAACCCCCTTTTTTAGCTGTGTTAGGTATTTGTTTGACAATGTCCATGCTTAAGGCCCAGGTGGGCTTTCTTCTCGAATCGAGTTTTGAGATAAAACCTTATTGTGATGCTTTGTCATTAATTTTTTTATTCTGGCAACGTTGCTTTTTTCAACAAGCAGTGAGTCATGCGGATGTGACTTCCTGTGTAGCAACCCAACCTATTAAAGGTTTTAGGTCAAGGAATTGCCTTTGGTAACTTGCCATCCCAGGATCTTAGAATAGTAGTCTGCAGCGGAAAAAGGATTTGGCAATTCCATACAAGCATGCATTAAAAGTACAAAAGTAATTTAAAACTTACAACATTCCAGAGCAAAAGATGTTCTAGTAGCCTTCCAAAATATTACATCTTTAAAAGTTCAACAACTTAACTTAAAAACATGAACTCAAAGGTTGAAGATGCGACACCCATATCACTAGTGTCGCTCGCTCTTGTTCATGTCCTCCTTGAATAAACGTTCATGCTGCTTCATCAGTTGATCCACCTGAGGGTAGGGAAACAAAGGGGGTGAACATAAATACACATAAATACACAGTAAGGAACATGACCAACAGAAATTGAGTTGTTTACATTTCAAGATTATCTAAGAAACAACTCGATTGTCCAAACCTCAGGTGGAATTCTGAAAATCTCCAAAATAATTCTTTGTATTAATTGATCATAGCTCATTTTCCCTTGAGTATACATGCTACCCAACAGTTTTCATCAGTTCTGCCTTGTTTTCTAAGCCCTAATATTCATCTGCTTTCGTGTCCGCCTTTAAGTTGTCTCTCATTTGGATTTGGATATGAATATGTTGTGTTTAGAGTTAAGAAAATACGCACACGAAGGAAAGTGAAAACTAAGTTTAACAACACACGGCGAAGATTATGAATTAAACGAGTGGCTAAGCCGTTGTTGCTTCACTTCTTTCCAAGACTAACCTCAGAAAAATTCAACACCAGTTTATTTAAATATAACTTTGCCGCCTAACAGCTCGTGGACAAACAAGCTACTTTTACAAAGAAGATCTGTATATTACATATATCAGGAATTCACTGCCTAATAGGCTCACCAACTGCAGTGATTTGTGGTGCTTGATCCAACGTTGTACGAGCCCACACATGGAGGTTGTATGCTCCTTATGATGCGATGGCATTGGGTTTCGTTTTCAGAAATAGTTTTTATGGGAATTGCAACTCGTGAGTTATAATATCTTAACGAGGAATTCATCTTACGGAGTTGTTGTTCCGTCACTAATTAATATGTTATAGGGACATGATTCTTTTATTTTTTTTAGGACCACGACTTAATATCAAAGACATATCATTATATGGATAATTATACTTTTTCACAAGGAAGTTTCAAGCCAAAACACAAGATAAGGTGCACAGACTAATGTTTTCAAGTTTTTAATGCTATAAAGCTTACATCACTGAAAGATTTTATGAGATGATGAGCGTCAAGCTCTCGACTTATTACCAAGGGAACGTGAGTTTAAGAATTCCAATAGAATCTCTTTACACACGACAACTTTAAGGCAAGACACAAACATCTGTTACGTTATACGGTGTTTTGTCATTCATTTGTAACTTATTTCTTCCCATTGATCTATTGCAACTAAAAATCAATGCAATTACCCTAAGAGATAGCCTAAATGACCCATATTCACATGATTCTCATCAAAATCAGAAACTTATACATAGTTTTCAACAGGAATAATAACCAGCCCATAGATGAAAAAGCATCGGAAAACACATGCAAGCCTTGGGCATTACTTGTACTAAGCCAAGAAGCCATTTTCTATCACTTTCACGACTCATTTCATGCAATTTTAAGCATTTTTCATCAAATTTCAAAAACTTAGAAGCATAAATCACCATGTTTTGGTCTCAATCTTGAGTCTAACTTACCACATAACATATGTAACCTCATTTCACACGCTAAACTTGCTCAAGCAACCATTTTTCATCAATATTATTGTTTTCTAGCCTTCGATGTCCAAAATTCACTATATTTATCACAAAATCAGAATCTTAAGGCTCTAAGTAACAAGGAAATACATGGTTACAAGCATGAAATGGGTTAACAAGGAGATATGTGGAAGAGTACAAGAGGCTTATAGAAGGAAGACTTGCATTTTCACCATTTTTTTCACAAATATGTCACATGTAAGCTTAAATCTATGCATAACTTTTCATGCATGTCATTGAGAGTGTTAAAGAGGCCAAGAATATAATCCATGAAAGTTAACTTACAAAAGAGTTTGGAGAGCGGGGTCTTGATAGTAGAATGTGGAGTTAGGATACTCCCTTCCTTCAAAGTAGCCAACACCTTCCTCTTGTGCCTTCTCTTCGTTAATTGGTTTGATTTGCTAATAAGAGGAGGGTCAAGAGATGTTTTAGGAGCAAAATTCGTAACTTAGAATATCCATGACTAGATAGTGAGACAAATGTGTTAAATAGAGAAGATTTTTACCTTTTTCACTTCTCTAACCCTTGTAGTTGATCCCCTAAGGCTCAATTCATCTTTCTAACCTTAATTTGAGCTCTTTTTTGTTGTTGTTGTTTTGGTGTGATATTCTTGTTGAAATTTTGGTGGATTTTGTGGGGATTAAAGGTAGAGTGAGTGCTTGTTTCTATGCTCAAATGTTTGAGACAACAACTAGTGTTTAGAGTTTGAGTAGGTGATGTTTTGGTGGAGTATAAGGCTGATTTTGTTGTGTTTTAGGGCTGGTTTCAGGTTATAATTGAAGTAGAAATGAATATTGATGGGGTATTAGAGTTTTAGACATGCATAAGACACATGTCCCCTTTGTCTAATCCCTTGCATGCGAAGCAAACCTGAAATCAGGTTTGTTTGTATGTTTTAGGCAAGATTTCAGGCCTATAAACCTAGCTAATAGGTTCTTTGTTTGTTAAGTGTTGATTAAGATGTTACCAAGGGTTGGTTAATAGGTGCATTAATATTACATGGTAAGTGTTGGTTAAGATGTTACCAAGGGTTGTCTTCTTTGTTTGTCGTAGTAAGTCATTTTAAATGACCAAAAGATCATGAAAGATGACTTAAACTTAAGATATTTAATTTAGGGATGTTACATCCTGTGCATTTTCACCTTGTTTTTCAGCATAGAACAATTCCGGAGCATTGAAGCCGATTTTGGGTCATAGACTTGTTTGATTTCCATTCATTAGGAGTTTGTTAGATATAAGAGAATGACTAAATCCAGAGAAAAAAAGAGTAATTCCAGAGCATCCATGTTTTAGAATGAAAAATATGTTAGATATTTGAGAATGACTAAATCCAAAGAAAAAAAAAGTAATTCCAGAACATCCATGTTTTTGAATGAAAAATAAACTTACCAGAAAAAAAAATTGTTATGGAATTAGTTATTTATGCTATGTATTTAGCCCTATCCTAGATATAAAGATGTCATTAGGTTGATAATAACCTTTCCTGATGATTTTCTGTTTTGCGTTAGTTTGTGAGCTCAGCTTTAAAACAACCAGGCCTAGAATTCGAGTTGATGAATCCAGTTCCTTTCAAGCGCCGGGTGATTCCGTGCTTTCCTAATGCTGGAGAGAAGGCGACAACACTGGAGGAGGAGGAGCTGGTGCCCTCTGCTCTCGTCAAGTTCAAACCTGTAGAGACAGATACCTTGGTCTTCACCGGTCTTCGAGATGAACTCCTCGAAGCCTGTGAGCCTCTTGTAAGTAATACATAGCCATTTTATTTTCTCAGAATCTTGAGGTACAGAACATTTTGGCCAAAAATGCTCTCGGGGTCGCCCAAGCCTCCATCATACACATATTTAGTCCTGCTACAGGATGTATAGCAGGCAGCATGCTACATGTTTGGAATGAATTTTAGTCGAAAATATAAAACCCGATTTGTATTATCAGTTGTGATCCTTGTCGCTTTCTTGGAGACAGATTTTATGTTTGAGAGATGACTGTGGTTTTGCTGGTTAATATTTGTCCTGATGTAAACACTAAATTTAGAGATGAAACATATTAGCTTTGACAATTGAAGCTCTTTTTTTTTTTTTAAGCTGAAGTTCATTGTAGTTAGATTTGTGTTCAACAAAGATGCTCTTACTTTGCATCTCATCTCTCGGATCCCAGACAAGTTTCTCGCCACTCTCTATTCAATCATCATCGAAGAAGAAAAGGATATAGAAGAGCAGTTTTGCGCAAGTATAACAAATGCTCGACAAAAGTGAAAGCGGCTGCATGGTATTTGTTCATTGTTGGTTGAAACAGAAATCCTGTAAGTGCCACTTCGTCGATATATCTTCATTGCTTGTTTATACGTTGCCCCTGGGATACTGTAGAATACTGGTTGTAGATTTTTTGTATATCTCTCGTAATTCGATATTGGGTCGCAAAGCTCCTGTTGGATATCCCTTGATAGAAAAGTTCACAGGTGTCAAATTCTCACTAGGTAGTACATTAGGATCAACATGCACTTGTAAATCGTGACAGATATGAAACTGTCCATTTTCTTTTTGCAATAAAAAACGCAAAAAATTGATAGTAGCAGATGATTTTGAGTGATTGTGTTTGACAATGTGGTAATGTTGAGGGCATCTTCCCCAAATCTGGAGTCTCGACTTTCCTTCACTTTTTACTCTACTGTATATTATATTTCGGCACGTGTTGGTGTTGCCGCATCAGCGTACATGCTGCTGTGCATATTATTTTACTCCTGGTATACAATAACTTGATACTCGTGTACAACATCACTATCAAACCAAGTACACCAGGAGAAAAAGTGCACAACATCGATGATGTTCCCATTACACTATATGTTTATATTCTGCTGTGTTTGAACCGACTGTCTCTGTGTAGTAGCTTCTTGTTAGCACATTCGACTGTAGTATGCACTTCAATTCGGTGTCTCCAAAGTCGTGCTAAGTGTGTTCTTATAGATGGGCTCTTCAGCGGAAGCGAGTCGTTGAGCTCATACGTATTTCTTACTATTCCACTGAGAAGATTGGATTTTGGACCAATGCTCAATCAACGACCAGCATTAAGAACTGTCAAAGTATGTAATTACAAGGTTAAAGGTTTTTCACGTGGTCTTGAAGTCTTTATCGGTCCATTTAGATTAGTACTCCTAGTCTCGTTTTCGACTAAACCTTCTCTCATTAGGCAGAGCTTTTAGATTAGTACACGAGTCTCCTACCTTGGCACACATTGTACCAACGGTTAAGTACAATAAAATGCCCGAAACATCTTTCACTTGCACCAAACCTAATCATGAGTTTTGAGATCTATAGCCCTTTGGAATCAGCCAGTCTCAATTACTAATATATCCGAACCTCTTCCAACCACAATAAAATGGTGTAGACTCGTCATTGTGGTTACAAAGGCGATGTAGTCAAGATTGAGTGCCATTGAGGAATTACATAAAGAGGTAAGGTTCCAAGACAAGAATTGTGATGGCAATGAGCCTACTAGTTATGTTCTTCATTCTGATTAGATATCCTGCAAAAGTCCGTTGCATTGGTTGATCTTAGAGCTAGTTGAACTTAGAGCATGCTGATGAGCAAAACTTGAAGTGTTTTCAGTGGTTTTATGTGGTGCTTTGCATTGCGTTTTGGAGTATTGTCCTGAACGTTGTTTTAAGACATTCTGCTGCTTCGAATTGACAAAGATTAAAAATTGGCGATTGGTGTAACAGTCTCAATTTGTATACATAAGTACACTCATCGTCATGCCTTGAGTTTGTACCCCGACACCCTAACGGGTCTAACTACAACAAACCTTAGCTGTTACAGATGCTGGATGTTACAAGAAGAAAGTCAGCCTGATCATGCTGGTCTGCTGATGCCTCATTGGCAGAGGAAGACCCAAACACTCACTATTCTATTCATCACTACGGTGCAAGATGTATACAGGACTAGAGTGTAGAGCACACCGGATAGCACTTCATTTTGTACTAACATGGCTTCAATATGAATGACCGACTCTCCAATTTCGCCCAAGTCCTCAACCCCTCAACAACCTCAGCGCAGAAAGAACAACAAATCATGACGGCCTGTCATGCGTTGTTGTAAGCAAGTGCCATCAATCACAACCGTTTGAGCTGCTCATGAACTTGTCTGCAAGTTTCATCTACATTGCAGCTTCTACCCTATGTCCACCAAGTCTTATTAACTTGAACAAGATTCTGAACCAGCTTTGGATGAGTTGCAGCATAAATGGATGAATTAACATCGGTTTTCAAATGGGAAAGAAAATGCTGCACATCCGGCCGTAAACTTTCAGAAGCTCTGCTGAAAAGAGCCAAGACTTCCAGCCTGGCTCTGCTGTTGGGCTGCACCGGTCCACCTTGACCCTCATAGTGAATGACATGATGGCTGGAATAGGAGATTTCACAGGTTAGAAGCTGGAAGGGATTAAATTAAAAATTAAAAACAAAAAAAACAAAAAAATTCAAGAGACTTCAATACGAGAATGTCATGAAAAAAAGGAACATCAGAAACTTGACTAGTTGACTACAAATATGTAAATAAGATAAAAGAGCCTCTTACAAAAAATCAATCAGATCAGTGATTTCTGATGCTTGTGTCGGTATCTGTGAGTTCTTCCCAAAGACATCCACCAGTATGCTGAGCAGTAATGAGAGTGTCTGTCACATGAGACTGAATAATTATGAAACGTTCGATGCATATAATAAAAGGTATCACGAAGTATATAACTGTGAAAATGCCAGTAGATTCTATATCCAACAACTGCAACAGTGCACTCTATATGGAAAAAAAGAAAATGACAAAAAAAGCCCATACTACTGCGAATCTGCAACCATAGTTACCCCTTGCACTCCACGTATGTCGTCTTGCAATCTCAGGATTAATACTGTAAGTCATCTTCTTCTTCACTAGCAGAGCAAAACTCCCCCTGTACTCTAGCTCAGAAGGAAGGAAACTGTTCGTGCCACGTACCAAGCAAGACTCCTATCGCAAGTGGGTTAGGACTTAAATTACAATGATACAACATGCCATTCTCTCTATCTGATGACAGAGTACTAATGGCATGTCGTCTATTAGTCCATGGTATACGATGTCATAGTTTAGAAATCCTTCAGATTTTTCTTGGGCATTAATCTTTTATACCGGGGAGCATCTCCTCCGAATAATAGGTCACGTACAAAGGAAGCAGGGGCCAGTAAAAAGGTCAACTTTCAAAACATTGGTGTTATGCAGCTCCCACATCATCATATCCATTGAAATGTACTGTATAATATATGGTAGCCACCATTTTAGAAGATGGAAACTTATAAACCAGGAATGAACTGAACAACTTGCTTAGAATATCTCTAGAAGGGAACAACAGCATACCAAATCACCAATCACATGAGAGATTTTTAAACACAGAATGTTCACTGAATACTAGAATATCACTACCTTGTTGAAGAGGGTGTGAGCATTTGCAAGTCGTGGAAGCAGGGGACCAATGATACGGAAAGCAATTCTTAACATTGCGACTGATGCTACAGGCCTAAGGTTCTTAATGATTAAGTGTGCTCCTTCAAGCCACTCCTGTGCAAGATTACTGAAGAAAGAATGGAGCAAGGCAACCATATTACCTGGCATAAAAAATTATATATCAATATCTGACACTAATTTACATAACATGGTATCAGCAAAGTTTAATTCTCAATTCACTTAAAAAAAGAGAGTGAGAACGAAAATGCGAATGACCAATAGAAACTCCAGTAAAGGGACAAGCACTGATTTTTATAAGTCCAAAAGTTACCATGATGACAACACAAGAATCTAGGGAGAGCTTAGCAATGGGCAGAGGCACCAAGGAAACTAAGAGCTAGTCACATAATAAAGCAATTGGAATCGATAAGGCCGTAAAATGACTTAAGCCAACCACATACAAATAAAGCAAGCTCACACCCACTTTTCAAAACACACAAACTTGAAAATGGTTAAATTGATCTATAACTTGGGAAAATGATCTATAAAGAGGGCGTGAGCTTTTACTTTTCAAGTATCAAATATTTAAGGCATTTACTAAACAACTTAAGATGCTTAGTTGCAATGGAATTTGATAGATACAATATGTAGAGGGTGTGATAATAAGAGGACTTCTCTACAGAAAGTCCAAGAGATGCAATATGTAGGAGAACCAGCTAGATTCAATGTACCTTTCAGGAAATAAAGATCTTTGCATCTACAAAAACACTTGAAACCTATGCTTTGAAAATAAGTGCTTTTCCAAAAGTCATTTTTGAAAAAGATCTGTAAAGAGGGTGTGAGCTTTTCCTTTTCAGGTATCAAATATTTAAGGCATTTACTAAATAACTTCAGCCACAGTTGCGATGGAGTTTGATAGATAAAATATGCAGCATAGTGGCATACCAATCGCTGTTGATGTATTATCTTGAACAGCCCATGAAGGATCCAGCAATGCATAATTAACGGCTGATTCAAGTTCACTGGGCAACTTGTTCCCATCCTCCAGCCACCAACTCTCCTTGAGTAAACGTGACACCTCAATGTAAAGTTGAATATGGAACTCCTGAGGGAGCTGAGCAAGTAGAAGGCCACAAGCTTGGATCAACAAGCATGATAGCTGCTGATATGTATAGCCACTTCGAGAAACAAAATTGGAGGTATTGATCCCAGAAGATGGCTGGTTTGGTCTGCTAGTGTTCATGGAATCTGTGCTCCCGCCTGAAGGAGAAGTAGGTAAAGCAAACGTTTGCCCCGCAGAATTTGCACCTCCAAGAGTACCGCTGCTGGACTGGATAAGAGTTGGTTGAATATGGATAACAAAATTAACAAGCGAAGAGACTATATAAGCAGCTGAAACTGGAAGACTTAGTAGCTCTATTACAGCTGTTTCAAGAACCAGCTGTGTGTATGTTCCCGGATCCTGGAGTTGATAGAAAGCCTTATGACCATCACCAGCTTTTGTTGGTCCTGACTGAGGAGCTACCTTGTTGTGCACAATGCGTGCAGAATGGTATGAACCATCTGACAATGACCCAGGTTTTGGGTTCATACTAAAAGGTGCAACAACATTATTCACAAGACTAAATAACAGAGTAGCAAAATAGTCTGCAGATGGTGCTGGTGGAGCAGGAATTTGTTGTATGTATGACGGAAATGAATCTGCAAATGGAATCTGAAGCAAAGAATATGGTCAACAACTGAAGCATCAGAACATGTACATAAAGGGGATAAAATCATACACTTTTTTTTTAATTTAAGAAAAGGCAAGCCTCCTAACCTTGCCAATATCCAACACATTAAGAATTCGGATGATGAGCTTTCCTGGAAGATGGCCATAAAAATATGCAAGGATGTCACGAACAAAGGTAAACCTTAGAGGATGGTACACAAGCAAAGGTCTGTACATGGCCAACACTCTCTCTGCATGTTCCATGGCATCATTTTCAATAAGTCTATAAACAATCAAAGGAATGACTGGGAGCAAACGAGCAGCAATATCATCGAAAAAGACTGGGAATCTGCAACAGATGGAAGAATCACAAAAATAAGGAAGAATCAGCTTTCTTGAATAAGGAAAAATAAGGAAGATAACAAAGCCAGCAACTTGTATCAGTTAATGCTTACTTGAATCTGGCTTTCAGCCTCTCACACATCCAATTCAGGTAAACCTTTGTGCACGAAACAATTGTTCATTGAATTTTTTTTCTATTTTTTTTTCTTCCAAAAACCTCTTCAAAATCGTGGAGAAAGAAGCACAAATAAACTTTAATTGGAACTTCTCAAGTCAACAAGTTGCTCCAGGTAGATTCATCTACACTTTAACTCATTATAAACAACCTTCCGAATACATCAAGAGCTTCATAAGATTAAGCAATCAAGATAAAGTAATTTCCCCAATAATTGAATTAACTTAGCACCAAAATGGATATTGCCCATACAATATCCAGACAAGCACAAGCACCCAAATTTAGTTCTGAATCCATAAGAAAGAGTCCTAAAGTATACAATTGAAGCTTGATCTTGACATGCAGCACCTATTAATTAAAATAAATCAACTAGTATAGCTGTGCGGAACACATCACCTATCCTTCCCAGAGAGATGGCTTCCCAAGGCCTTATGCAATTCACCACGTTTGAAGATTCCATTAATAAGCCAATGTTCAGGTGGACCACGTACCACAGCAAACAATTTAATTCTCTGCTGAAGCTCTTGCCTTTCAAGAAGACTAATCTGCAATAAAGCTATGGTTTAAACATGAGCCAAATAACATGACTTGAAAAAGCCTACCATGCTGAGCCAAAACTTTTAATGGCATAGTCAGTGTCTTCTATGGCAATATAACATATGATTTCTTGCCAAGAGAGCGCTTGTTTGGGGGTTGCGGGTAGCTTGGCCTCTGAATTCAAAAGATTGCCTTCACAATTCTACTGTTTCTACATCACTTTGTGGAAGTTTCCTTGGTTGACTAGAAACGATGTCATTCCGTGAATCCATGTGTCTTAAAAGAACCATTTATTTGTGGCGGAAAGCTCATAAGACCTTTCACATGATTCCGGCAAAGAACTGCATATATACTATATAGTATCTCAAAGGCTGCTTTCATGTTTTGTTAAATACATTGCAAGGGGTGGTTTCTGATAGTACAGGAGCAGCAAAGATATAAGCATTGAGTGGAAGAGTACTTCATTCAAGACATGAATCAGTCGAGGCTAATGAATGAAATAGAACTTCAAAGTTGGAAATCTCACCACTATATGCAAAGCATGGGGATCATCGTCTCGGTCGATCAGAGCAAGGAGTAGAATATCTAAGGGAAGCAGTTCATGAGTCCAAATAAAGAACGCCAGGTTCATACAAGCTTTCAAAAGAAGGTCCTGGAAATAACAATAAGAAATGAAATATATGAGCAACACAAAATGGACGTGTCGGGGCTGCAGAGGCTGCATCAATTGGCTGCAGGTAAGAGCACTCGAATCGGAATCTCTTGACAAATTCTCTATTTTACATACTCAAATAAACCTTCGCTCTTTTGTGGAGTTTCTATTTATGTACAACTCCATTGCAATCTCTAGATTAATATCTACGACAAACAATTAATATTTTCTTATTGGGGGAAAAGGAGGCTGCTGTACCAACAACCAACTCGTTGCTGCAACATCTCCACCACATTTCAGTTTCTAAAAAAGATTTTCAGATTTTTCTTAAAATTCAAATTTTTGATCTTTTCAAGATGTGAAGTGGATGTGGCTGTTGCAGACTTGCGGTAGTATATAGGCGGCTGCTGCTGCAACAGCCACACTAATCCATTTTTTATTACTCATACATTATTAATTAATACAGTTCAAAAAAGGTTTTTTTGTCGCCAGGAGATGTGAAAAGGCATAGGGGTAATCGTTTGGATACTACCACAGAAACCCCCCAAATGTGGGGGACAACTATTCATGACATTGCTTTTGATAGTTTCACGACAAACTCCAATGCAGCCCCTATTTTGTGCAAAGCTTTAGTTTTCATACTATGATTCTAGCCAGATGCATTTTTACAGTGACCAATGCAAATGCTCTAACCTCACTGAGTGTATGCTCTAACCTCACTGAGTGTGGGGAACACCCATTGGCAAAAACAAGTTACTGAGGTTTCTCCACACTCAATGGGGTTTCGTCTTCACAGTAAGGTTTTTCACCACTCAGTGCAGTTTTCTCCACACTGAATAGGGGCATTCTCCACACTCATTGAGGATAAATGTTTTATCCTGACATTCTCCGTTCTAAGTTCAGGATAACCCCCCCCCCCCCCCCCCCCCCAAAAAAAAGAGCCTAAAAAAGAAAAAGAGGAAGGGCATTTGAAGAACATCTGCCTAACCTGTAAGAGATGCCCATGCTGAAGTTCTACATGAACATGATGTAGAAGAACATCTACAAGCGTGTAAATATTTGCAGTGACCTCTTCTGGGCTAAATTCTCTGAGGACGCGTGCCTACATAAATTCAGCGCAGAAATATCTAAATTAAAGCACACTCCAGAAATGATAAAACATTTATGGAAAACAAGAAACATTTACACTTACAAATATCCATGCTTTTTGGCCAATGAAAGGAAAGAAAAGTTCTTGCTCACCAGATTCGCACTGTTAATATTTTCTGGATGGCCATGCATCAGTATCCAAGCACCAGCACAAAGGTACTGCTTATGTTGAGGAAAACTGTGGCTAACATATGTCATAACATATGTAGGATCTGCTGATGGAGAAAGAAGGTTGGTGCATTGATTGATCACAGTTGCTTCTGCCTGCAAAATTGCATAAGGACATTAGAGTACATTGATTTTGAGATTCATCGTTATCTTCTGCCATAAACAGCTAGAAACTTCACTAAACGAGAGTCGTTTTGAATTTAAAACACATTTCAAACCACGTGTTAATTCCGAAAAAAACACTTTAAATCACTCTCAATAATCCTTCTTCCTCCCCCACTGCAGCATTAGAAGTGGAGTTGCTAACATTGGTTGTCATTAGCGAATAGCGAATAGCAAATAGCAAGGATTTGGATAACTTAGTAGTGGCTAGAATGTCTAGACACTACATCAAACTGCACAAAGAATTTACTTTCTATGCTCAGAAATCCCAGCTCATCTTTACTAATGGCAAAGAGACTGATACTCAGAAGTGATGCTAAGAGAGCATATAAGGAGTACCCAATCTACCACAGTGTTAAACATCAAGGACACTCGTCACACTCCAAACAATAGGCTAGCAGGTATGATATCAATGTCCAGCAAGATAAGCAGAGTCATGAAATAACAAAAGCAGAGCATATATCATTTATATAAACAAAATATTGACCTATGCCTATGGCACTGGACCAGAGAAACAAAATATTAACCTGCTGCCATGCTTGGATTGCAAGGCCCCTCTTATCTACACGACCAATCAAGGCATCACGGAGAGCAGGAGGGAAATAGCGAAGTGTCTTATCAGACCACATATGTTGACTACTTCCCATTATCTGTTCCAGCATAGTTGGAAGATAGAGGTGCTCAGCCTCAGCAATTCCACGTGTCTTAATGATGATTGCAAGAGTGATAACCGTTACACGATTCAAGGTTTCCGTAAACTCCGTGGATCCCTGGATGACACATGAGGTGCATCAGAGATAAATAATTTTGAAAAGAGTCCAGGGAAAGTAGAACAAAAAAGCTCAAGGTTGCCAGCAAGGACAGGGAGTTCTATCTACCTAGCCATCTTTCTTCACAGGAAAGAATTCTCTCAGGGATAAAATTAAGTTCATGCACAAATTCTCAGCAAGTCTAAATACACGATGATCTCCTCGCTTTCCTTTGATAGTACCAACTATTTTTGAGACATCATACATCAAGCTTTTGCTTTTCCCTTCATATCTATGACCAGAAAATCAACATCAGACCAAACTTTCACAAACACAAAGATAATTCATGAGACCGTTTAGGAAAAAAAAAAAAGAGAATTAGTTGATTCAGTGATGCAAGTAAGTATGAGAACATCCTTCTTGGATTTCTAAATGCGTAATGGCAGGAGGAAAAAGAAAACACGTGAAGAACTTGCAGAAGGTCTAATGGAATCACTCTAACCACTCTTCACAAGCGTAAAAGCAAGCATGCAATGATAGGTAGATAGAATACTGGTGTATTACCTATTTGATTTGAATCCACAGCGCAGACTAACAGCTGAATACAAACATTGCATGACCCAAGACGAAAAATTAAGCCATAAAACAGAAACGTAGGCATAAGCCTTCTCAAGTAATGCCATTGGTAAGCTTATGCTCCTCAAATTCATCATCATGTTGGAGAAATTAGAAGTTATGATGAATAGGCTTTAAAGATATTGAGAATGAGCAAATAATAGTCTATATGGTGTATATTCTTATTTCTTAAGAGATAAAACCCACGAGTATGACCAGAAAGATATGGCTTTGTACAATTTCAACATGCAAACATGTTTGTAACAGAAAATATGAGGTGCACAGAGAAACACTACCTTCGTGAAAACGTTATATAGTTAGCAATATCGCACCAATGATTTTGATATAAGTTGATAGACGACACAGTAAAATTAGAAAAAAGAGTGACCCAAGATTAACAATGTCAAGATACTAAAATTTTTGTGACGCAATGACTGAGATATAAGTGTGACAAGGAAATTTTATACAACATCGCAGTGAATAATTGGGAAGGCCTACCTTGTTGTACATTCCTCCACACTAACAAAAAAGTACGTTGAAAAGATTGTGATACCACAATTTGTTATGACATTAATGCATCCAAGTGAAATGCAACCAGCAATAAAAGAAACAACAATCCCATTAAAACATAACACCCACTACCAGACTTTTGTTGAGAACATAAGAATAGCAGCCAGGAGCTTATGTTCAAGCTGGATTCACTGCCAGAAAATCTTAACAAGTACCACAGGAACAATCACTTAGAGTTTCTCAAACTAGTATCTGAGATTCTGGACTCCAAATATCAGAAGATCTATCAAATAACCTTGATATACAAAATCCAGATGGAAGCCAACGTCCACATACCAGTCACACAAGATTTATACATAATATCTAAAGCATTGGCTCAAAAGTCAAAATGCCATCAGCAAAAGACTACTGTCGGAATTATTTGATCTATATTAGGAGGTAAAGACTCACCTATAGAGGGGAAGTAATCTATAATTCAAAATCTCAAGAACCAAAAGAGTGGTGTTAGGCTTGCTCAATGCACTGGGGTTCTTCTGAGTCAAATGCTGCAGATAACAAATACGAGTAACATGTATCAGAAAATAAGTTGTAAGAAGAAGAGATATAGCCTCTAAACAGCTCAAACTATAAGCGGCCATATTTCATCTTCCTCACTAAGCTACAAAATTCAAGGATGGCACCTAAAAGGTACATCAACCTACAAAGTTTGCATGGACCCACTTCACAGTATCTAATCCCAACAATTCACAAAAATCGGTCATCAAGCCCATGGCATTATATGAACCACAATGTGTGCCACCCTACAGAAAACCACCAACTTTATCATTCATAAAAAATCTATGTTTCAAAGGCTAAATTTTTATTTTTTTTAAAAAAAAGCATGAATTTAGTCACATGATAAGAGATCGGCAAGTTTGAAATTAACATGTGAAAAGAGGAGGAGGAGGAGGAGGTCCAGGAACGAAGAAAAAGAACCAAAGGGGAAAATGTGATAACTGCCTACATGTTACCTTGACAAGTGTGCATGTTCAAACTGTTGCATCTCTATTGAGATGAAGGGAGTAAACTATTGACTCAAGCAATGTTTCAGCAAAAATCATTATTCATGCTGTAAAGAATGGTCGTAATAGTAGTAAGAAGAGAGCTTGTCGAGGTGAACTATAACTTGAGTCAGACGATCAATGTTTATCTTATGCGAATTTGTACCACTGTTACGATCATTCAGTACACCATGAATACTCTAAGTTAAACATTTTCTTGCGCATCCAAAAACACATGTTTGTCGCAGTATTTAATGCTGCAATGGAGTCAGCGGGCCTTCTCAAATTATATGTTGCACAGTACCACTTTTGGCAAATGTTGTTATCTTTTCAGAATGAAGGGAGTATACTATTGTGAGGTCCTGTTCTG